>KZ651346.1:343597-382203 GCA_001010745.2 Gerris buenoi
TTTTTTTTTGTAGTTTTTCGATGATTTCTCATATTTACCGAGGGAAATTTTGTTGGACAACTTCAGATTCGTGTTCAGCACCTCAAAAAACATAAAATAAGCCACTAACAACAATTACACCAAAACTTTCCACTTCAAACTACCATTTGACTGGACTATTAGCAGTTTCATTTTCCTTAGATTTCTCTGCGGACTAGAAAAAAAACATGACTGATTATTGAATCCACAGATACAATAACTGATCTTGTGTATGGAGTGCGTTTTCTAACATGATATCGTCCTCCTTATACTAGAACCATGAAAGTGCAAATTCCATATTGTTGGGAAACGGCGTTTAAAGTTTCTGATCTTATCAAAATTCAGCTATTCTATTAGATGCCATAGCCAATAACAGCTGCTAAGAGGCATGCACACACGAATTCGGAGTTTTGGCACTACTTAGATTATAGAACAACTAGTCAAAATTGCTAATAAACCCAGAATATGAAAATTTGCTTATTCATGGTTCTGGCATAAACGCGAATATGTTAGAACAGAAGAATAGTTAAAGTTTTTAACGAAATGATTTAGTACAGCACAAAAAGCATCACCACATCTTTATCTCAATCGAGTATAGAGCTTGAGAAAGCATTGGTGGTCTAATAACTGAAGAGGAACTCTAATAACTTGAAGTGATATATGAGAACAATAGGTATAAATTATATTAGTAGATTAATTAGCATAAAGCCTCGTTCACACGATGACACTAAATGTCGCGACTTTAGTGTCGCCGAGTGTCGTCGTATGAACAGTAGATGTCATGGCACTAAACGCTCTATAATTAGACGCTGAGTGTCAAGCAGTGTCGCGGCATTAAATGTCGCGACATTAGTGTCATCGTGTGAACGAGGCTTAATTTATTTTTAAAATTCTAATGCCAAGTAGTTTGACGATTGCCCATTTTTAAGCTATGGTTACCTAGGAGAGGGGTGCCGTTATATTGCGGTCGTGACGTCACAAACGTTAACAGTATAGGGTTGTACCTTTCCTCCTATATTTGTATCGTCCATCGCATCGTCCCGCGGTTCTTTCGGTATTCGTTTAGGACAGGTTTTATACTCATGCGCTAACATTGTAATATAATAAAATCATGTCAGGTTGGAATGGGCTTAAGATTATAATTCACACCGCATTAAAATAATTCAAGGAAACCTAACAGTCAGGGAACCTTCCTGATGACATGTGTGACAATTGACATAACTGCGCATGTAATACATACCAGTATTACGTTAGGACGGTACAGTAAATGGTTCGCAAACGATCTCTGCGCGGATTGGAACAGTTTGGAGGGCGGTACGAAACACTGTCGCAAGTAAGGTTGACACTGCTTTTATCCATTATACCCGTGACGATCCCGCGAACGGTGCACTGCTTGGGGCTTGGATGGAAATACCTAGTATAAACTAATAAACGTAGTCTTAAGCGGTAAAGTGACGTCAATAATGGAGAATGGAAAATGGTGGTGACGCCTTTGTATTATCATCATTTTATGTAGAGCGGTGAGCGGTGACATAGTTGTGCAATTTTTTTTAATGTAGTACTGAACATTTTATGCAATGAAATATGTAGAAACGATGTAAAACAGCTAAGAGGATAAAATATTAATTGATTTTGTAATGATTCATGAGGTTAAGACGGTCGTAATTTTACGTCTACTGCAGTGATGTCCCGACATCAGTCAGATTACGGCCGCTATATTATAACGGCCCTGTTCTCCAATAAGAAACCAGAGCTCTTAAGTCCCATACTAATTTCATACTTCTGCACTTATTGGTTTCTCTTTTACATGCGTACAAACATTTTACCANACGCTCCTGGGATGTTCAGTTTCTTCGGAAATTTATGTCCAATTTACGTCCATTGTTTTGATTTACATCTGCTTTAAATCAAACTCTCCGACTGGAAGGTGTAGCTATAAAATGATCCCGGTAGAAGAGGTGTCAAAGGAAACGTGATATACTGAGACACGTACAGCCTCAGGGTGTCTCTGAGGTAACCTCTGCACTTGACTCTACAGACCTGGATGTCGAAGTACAAGTCAAGGATCTCAAATAACTTGTCTCAGTCATGACGAAAATCGAAAATACAGGTCTTCTTATGGTGATGTTGCTGGTCTGATTTACAGATCTTTTAGTGCAGGTTATTGACACGATGTGAAAAGTTCTTTAGTTTAAAAATTCGAAAGAACATTACATGCTTTTATAAAGACCGACTCTAATTTTATTAATTTTGAATTGCTTGGAATAGAGAACCGCTGTTTACATTCGTCCCTGTTGTAGATATAATACTATTTATTGAATTTAACCAAAGGCTCGGTCAAACAGGAAGGGAATCCTGTGTTATATTTATATAATATTGCATCCTGGTCAAATAGAAGTCGGCCTACCACTGCGGACTGATAAGCAGTTTTATTTTCCTCAGCGGACTAGAAAAACATGACTGATTATTGAATCCACAGATACAATAATTGATCTTGTGTTTGAAGTGCGTTTTCTGCGAAATTGTTGTAGTTTTTAACGAAATGGTTTTGTGCAGCACAATTAGCATCACCATTGATCTCAATCGAGTATATTGAGAGCGTTGGTGATCTAATAACTGAAGACGAACTCTAATAACTTGAAGACAAGATATGAGAACAATAGGTATACATTATATTAGTAGATTAATTAAAATAATTTATTTTTAAAATACTAATGCCAAGTAGTTTGACAATTGGCCCATTATAAGCTATGGTTACCAAGGAGAGGGGTGCCGTTATATTACGATCGTGACGTCACAAACGTTGACAGTATAGGTTTGTACCTTTCCCCCTGTATTTGTACCGTCCTTTGCATCGTCCCGCGGTTCTTTCGGGATTCGTTTAGGACAGGTTTTAAACTCATGCGCTAACTATAATTAAATGTCAGGCTGGAACAGGCTTAGGACTATAATTCGCACAGCATTAAAATTATTCAAGGAAACCTAACAGTTAGGGATCCTTCCTATTGACATGTGTGACAATTGACACAACTGCGCATGCCATACAAACCAGTACTTCGTTAGGTCCTTACACTAAATGGTTCGCAAACGATCTCTGCGCGGATTGGAACAGTTTGGAGGGCGGTACGAAACACTGTCACAAGTAAGGTTGACACTGCTTTTATCCATTATACCCCTGACGATCTCGCGAACGGTGCACTGCTTGGGGCTTGGATGGAAATACCTAGTATAAACTAATAAACGTAGTCTTAAGCGGTAAAGTGACGTCAGTAATGGAGAATGGAAAATTGTGGTGACGCCTTTGTATTCTCATCATTGTATGTAGAGCGGTGAGCGGTGAAATAGTTTTGCAATTTTTTTTAATGTAGTATTGAACATTTTATGCAATGAAATATGTAGAAACGATGTAAAACAGCTAAGAGGATAAAATATTAATTGATTTTGTAATGATTCATGAGGTTAAGACGGTCGTAATTTTACGTCTACTGCAGTGATGTCCCGAAATCAGTCAGATTAGGGCCGCTATATTATAACGGCCCTGTTCTCCAATAAGAAACCAGAGCTCTTAAGTCCCATACTAATTTCATACTTCTGCACCTGCACTTATTGGTTTCTCTTTTACATGCGTACAAACATTTTACCACCTATATCTTTTAAAGTGTACTCATCCGATTTTTAGCAAATTTGGATGTTTTGTCAAAACAGGCTGCGCATATTAAATATTGCTGATTTGATACTTTTATCAATGTTAAAAACCAAAAAAATGTTGACAGACTTAAATAAAAGGAGGGAAGAAATTTAATAATGACTATATTAGGCCGTAAAAGAACATAAGTAAAATACGTGATAGGGCGCGNGGTCGTAATTTTACGTCTACTGCAGTGATGTCCCGAAATCAGTCAGATTAGGGCCGCTATATTATAACGGCCCTGTTCTCCAATAAGAAACCAGAGCTCTTAAGTCCCATACTAATTTCATACTTCTGCACCTGCACTTATTGGTTTCTCTTTTACATGCGTACAAACATTTTACCACCTATATCTTTTAAAGTGTACTCATCCGATTTTTAGCAAATTTGGATGTTTTGTCAAAACAGGCTGCGCATATTAAATATTGCTGATTTGATACTTTTATCAATGTTAAAAACCAAAAAAATGTTGACAGACTTAAATAAAAGGAGGGAAGAAATTTAATAATGACTATATTAGGCCGTAAAAGAACATAAGTAAAATACGTGATAGGGCGCGAGGAAGCTATGTGCCACAATAATTGAGAGACTTTTACAATAAATAAGACATTTGTTTCTTGAAAATAAAATCACTATAATTATAATAATTACACATGATAATAACAGGGCTGATAAATTTCGATTGTAAGATTGAGATTGTGTGGTCGAACCTTCGCGGTCAATTTTTAACCCTTAACCTAACCCTGAGTAATACCCATCTATCTTCTAAGCCGGCAAGTGTCTGTTTTTAACCAATTTAGGGATCCTTTTAGATTATTGAGACATCAAACTTATTTCCCTCTTTTGGAGATCTAACTTCATCGTTAATATAATCGATTGAACTAAAACTGGTCAAAATATTAATATTTTTATTTTTATTTTTCGATAATCTATTATTTGTACAACATAAAAGTGCCTCAGTGTGGTAGGTTTCGAATTTTGCTCTAATGCTGGATTACCTGGGGGTTCACGGTTGCTTTGATAAAAGTGACAACGTTAATAAATTAATACATTTTATGTCTTTTATTCCTCTAAACGTCTTGTGTTAGGCCCTTCTTTAAATTGTTACTCACCTTATAAATCAAACAGAGGGGGGGAGTAACAATCTAAAGAAGGTGTACGGAATGTTCATTTTTAGACCCTTACTCCTCTTATAAAATCACAAATGTGATATTCCTTTGTCCCAAAGTATATACGACTAAACATCCTTTTGACTTATAGTTAAGAAGTCAAAGTCATTTGAATGCTAAAAAACATAGGGGAGTAACAATCTAAAGAAGTACCTTTATTTATATTATAAAGGCAGTTTAAAAATTTTGAATAGAGTAATGTTCCCTGGCTATTCGATATATTTGGTTGTAAGTAGATTATAATAATATATGAAATAATAATTAGGATGACAAAGACAAGATAATCTTGGGAATTTTTTGGGGGGTAGTGATGAAAAAAGTTCGAGTGTTAATAATTCATATTTTTTCCATACACAATTCTATTTTTAGATATTTTGTCATCTTTAGTGCACTACAAAGTAAAGATACAAAAGATTCGTCAACTCATTTTCCTTCCGATCTTACTATGAGTAAAGGAAAGCTATGAGATCTTTCTGAAGAACGAACATTTCTTTATGTCTCCGAATTTCAAAAATGCCACGACTGAAATCCATTTCAGACGTCTGGGAACATTTTTGGTTCCGTGCCTGTCTGTCCACAATTTTTGTGAACTTACATAACTTAAAAACTAGTAGTCCGACTTTAATGAAATTTAGATGGTAGGTCATAATTTGCATATAACATTGGCTATTTACATTTGTTCAGAAGTAATCATTTGATTTTAAAGAAATGTGGATGGTTTGTCGAAAGTAGCCTGCAGATAGCCTCAGATTAATTTCAACCATCTTCGTTTAATATAATTCAATCGTATTAGAGATGTCACATAAAATATCAACACAATTTTGACAGATTTATAAAAAGGAGGAAAAATTATTGCATTAATTAGGCTAGGCGCACACTGGAGACACACTGCTTTTAGGCTAGGCGCACACTGGAGACACACTGCTTTTAGGCATGGCGCACACTGGAGACAAAATTCTGCAGACTGTTTTGTCACCAGTGTGCGCATAGCCTAAAAGCATACTATCTTTAAAGAATGTTATAATTAAAAGGATGTTATCATTTCGCGTTAACACGCGAAGAAGCAATGTGGTACGTTATAGGCGGACAATTTATTTTGATAGGATATCAACTGTTTTCTACTTGTTCTTAAACACTCCATTGTATTAGACATTTAGTTGATTTCAACCAAGTATATTTATAACATAAAGATTTAAAATATATGATAATATTACAGTTATGTGAATGTTAAATTATTGAAGGTAAATGATGAACCAGTTACTGTTGATTCTAGTTCTTGGCATGATGCCTTGGAAGATGCCCTTTAAAGCAGGCTTGAACTTTGACTCGTAGAAGTACTTGCTTGATTATATGTTAACCTTGGGGTCTCAACTACTACACAGTGGGATACTTTACATCCTACATGGTATTTAGGTATGAAAACACTTTATTTTAAAACCATAGCACTTGAAAAAAAATACGGTTGCATAATATTAAGGTAGAATCTCATTTAACATGTCTAGGCCAGAGTTTGCTGTCAATGTGTTTAGCTTCAGGGTAGAAGCGATCTACAAAGAATCTGATGGATACCGAATCACGATGTATTCTTAAACCCTTTACAACTAATCTAGGTAGAGTATCGTGCATCTTATCTCATCACCAAGAAAATTTATATTATCTATGCACATATTGCAAACAACTTGACATGAAGTTCACTTTCTTAAAACAAAAAACAAAATAAAAAAATGCAAAGGTGAAAGATTTGTTAAAAGCCATAACTCATGATTTATATTTTAGTTGCAAAGTTAGTTCTGAAGTCGAAATCTCTTCGACTTTTCTTTATATTTTTTTCTAAACTTTAAACTTCGTGAGTTTTATTTTTGTATCTTATGAAAATCTTATTTCATTACTGTGCTCTAGTTTACTATGTGATCCGTCATTTGACATTTTATAAAAAAAAAGCAATTAAATAATAATTATCCTGACTTTTAAAGGGTGTTAGTTGTCAAGAATAACTAAAATATTTACAAATACGTGTGATATCGCGGAACACCCGGTAGGAACGAAGTTCCTTACATTTTTCATTAAATACAAATTATAAAATCACAATGCTAAGTACGTGTACGTTGCTACTTATATATGGTGGAGTTAGAAAAGAGGCAAACTTAAAAGAAAATCATTATTTGTATCATTAAAGCAAGCGTCTTATAATAAGTGTGAATTAAAAATTGAGAAAAAAGTTAATCATGAGTATATAGTTAAAAAGTATGTTTGTATAGTTGATAGGAAATAGGAATGTTTTCTACCTACCCACCCTACTAATTTAAAATATATCTTTTCCCTACTCAAAGACGTCTGCTTGTACCAGGTTCAAATTTTACGTGCCTGTTTTAATAGTTACTTTAGAAAAGTGCAATTGTAGTATTTCTTGTAAAGTTAGAAGTTTTGTTAAAATCGTTACGTTAGAAAGTAAGATATCGATAAAAACGTTTTTTTCTTTATTTTAAACGTTTAGGTCCACTTTTAATAAATTTAGCGATCTTTATCACTTCATAGCAGTGCCGGTGTTNTATATATATATATATTATATATAAAAGTTGTTTGTCTCATTAAATTGATGAAGTTAGAAATATTGTTCAGTCCTAAAATTCCAATTTTAAATTTGAAGCTTATGTTTACGTGAGCGTTGCACGTGAACGCTTGGGTGGATAACGTTGTCCATCGAACTCAGCCTGGGCATTTGTAAAATGAACAGGGGTACCAAATTTCAACTAACTCTTTTATTTTACTCTTTTTATTTTTACTTAAGTTATCGTCATCGGTATATTTCATGACACTTGGTTTTGTGACGGTGATTTTGTGACTGTCGTTTTTTTCGGATTCACTACCGGGTTCGAGAACGTGCCATATGGAACTTCGTTCCAAAAATTAAGTTAGGAATGTATATAAAACAACTCAAAGATATTATAGTTAATCGTTGAATGATTTATTTCTTTGTGAGTAAAAGTTTAAATCTCGCTAACTTAACTTAACCTCGGCAATTTTGGAAATAACTTGTAAGAAATAACTACTCTAAAATATTGAAATGACTATTATAAAGTATGATCAATGTGGGTTTAATAATATATATTTGTACGTGTATAAGTTTTTTTTTCAAGTCACAAATTTGTTTAACAAATGTTTATTCTATTCGTTATTTTGACAGAAAAATAATTTATTTAATAGTGGTATTTTATGAAATTTCTACAGGATTTATTAAGAATGATGGGATCAATACATTAGCAGGATTAACTAGAATAAATAATAAATTAGCTGTAATAATAAAACTAATTTTCAATTTTAAAAAACGACCTTCAGGGCTCAACAGCAAAATATATTTAATTATACGTTAAAGCTATTGTAATTATTTCTTATGTATGCATGTGCGTATGAACTATTAATAAAATAATTTCCTGATTATATTTTTTTCCTTTTTAAAGATTTTTTGATTTTGTAATATATAATGATAAGTTACTTTAAAAAAATACTAGGCAATTTATCTAAACGAAATATTGTAAGAATAAATTTCGGTTTAAAGATAAACTCTTATCATTAAATATTTTTATCTTCTATAGGTGCTGAGCCAATTAAAGCTGGATTAATCTGAGTTCGTCACGAAAAATCATGTAATATAAGGTGGATTAAATTTCGTTTCTTTTTTTTTAAATAATATTTTTCCGTTAATAATATGACTTACTGTTATTTATCCTTGACCCGTGAATCCTCGGTGGGCTCATCTCTTCTGTACAGTATCTTCCCCAGATTCGTGAATTACTTGAAACTTGAAATCATAATAACAGGTTACTTTAAGTAATGCCAGAATGGCCTAACAGTACGACCTTTGTTAGTATTTCAACTATCATGTATTATTAGATAGAAATATGATAATAAATACTAAATAATTAAAAATTACCTATTTACTGAATAGTTTATTAATAATATTGCATGTACGTACTAAAATTGATTGAACTTTATTTTTGGTTGCTTATTTATATGCCTTTTTCACCTTAGACAATAAATAAAACATGAAAGCAAATTACTTCATGGTATAATAACTTTACGTGTATATATATAATGTGTGTGTGTGAAAATTATATTTGTGTGGCTGAGGCCGATTTTCACAAAACAAATTCTTTATATTCTTGTCTAAAAAAGTGTTATTTTTGCAATTTCATGTTGATAAGCCTTATCAAAGTCAATTTATTCCTTTCTTGTCTTATCCTTTAAGTTTAGTCCGTTCCGGGACTCAATGTTGTGTGCGCAAAATTGTCTCAAAAGACGCGCCGCAGAGAATAAGACACAAAACATCCCACAATCCCTAGGATAGAACATTTCATGTCACGCCAAAGCAGGATTCTCTAAAACAATGTTGAGCAACATGGGTTTACTCGTGCCATCGTTTTTCAAATTTCCTGGTTATCTGACATGGTATTTGTTGCTTTTATATGTTTTTGAATGTGTGGAAGACTGAACCACACTTTGAAACTTATTGAATATTTTCATACTAATGATTGCTTATGAGATGTTAAATGAATGATCACAAACTTCATTGAGGAATAAAGATATTCTTTGTTTAGAAATCTTGAATATACATGAGAAAGTACAGTAGCAAGGTATACCAAAGGTTGGTGGTAGCCTTAGGCTAGGCCCACACTGGGGGCACAACAATCTGCAGACTGTCTGCGGGCTGTCTGCCCCGGTGCAAAAGATTGTCACAGTCCAACAATCTTTTGCACCGGTAGAAAGCCTCCACAGACACAGACAGTCTGCGGAGTCTTTCTTTTATGTCTGTGGAGAGTATCTCCCATGCAAAAGATTGTTGGAGGGCGACAGTTTTGTCGTTCTCCAACAATCTTTTGCACCGGGAGAAAGCCTCCGCAGACAGTCAGCAGACTGTTTTGCCCCCAGTGTGCGCCTAGCCTTACGTTTGGCGAATTCGAATTTGTAAAATTCGAAGTTTATTTACTCCCCAACTACTTGTAGGTCCTCAAAATCATTAGGTGTCACCTTAAAATATTATTAACTCCAACACCATTTTCTAGCTTTAATGTGTCCAGATGATCATGGTTCATGGCGGTAGGATTTTATAGCTTCCGTACCCACCATTATTTTTGTTTTTTCTTATGTCTATTTTCCATTAGAATTAAAAGGAGAATGAAGAGACCTGCGATGACTAACATTAAAGGCATTTCGAGCCGAACTACTTCTTGTTGTGTAAACGTAATTCATTGTTGCAGGGCTGTGTCCCTGATCAGACGCAGGACATTGAATTGAGGCAGACCCATAACAAAAATGTACAGTAATGTTCCTGGCGTAGACTAAGCTTATAAGATTGCGGTTTTTTTTATTTTTATTTTAATGCCGCATCTTATATTATGTTTTAACCTTTTTCTAATACAATACGTCTCACTGAAAGTAGAAGTTGTAAGTATAATTATAATTATAAAATAAAATTTTTAAATAGAATCATTGTAAATGAGTCTGTCTAATTGACCCTTATGACCACAAAAGAGTTAATAAGTTTTAATAGAACGTTTTGCAACCAAATCATTATTTCAATATTTATCACATATTTATTTACACTTCTGTAATAGAGAAATGCGTTGATATATTGCTTAATATTTAAGGCATAAATTATTTAATTATTTTAAGAATAGTACCTATTGAAATATAATAATGCTAATAAAAAATGACTGTAAAAAATGTAATATAATAAGGAAATATATTAATTTTAAAGTTTTTGAATCTTATATAAAATCTATTACAGTTGACCTCCTGTATTTAAATTAATGGAGTTCGCGTGATGTTAACATTGCAGTAATGTGTAAGAAGGAAAAAATAATGTATTATTATTGGAAAAAGATAATAACTATTAAAAACAACTTTGACATGAGACTCATCACAGTTATAAATTTAAGTTAGACAAATAAAACATAGTTCTGAAAAAAAAAAACTGACAGTTAAGTTCAAGGTAACATCTCTAAATAAATTCTGTCATAAAAAATCATTTTAAACATCTTAGATTCTTTAATTTCTCATTGAAATCCGTCTTTTTAAAAAACTATATTCCCATAAAAGGATGAAACAGTTAGGGGTTCCAAGTTATTAAATATAATTATATCTGTAATAGTTTGAGAGAAGTAAAAACGTGTAACTTTTAGTTATTACCTGAGATAATTTGATAGATGGGTATTACAGGTAAGTGATAGGAAACTAAGTCAAGTCTCCATTAGGACGGAATCTAACTGGTTACCATTAACCAAGGATTATACTATGAAGGTAACAGTTAACATTTATTATTGTTACCTGCATTCCATTCTAAAGTGCTCTTGCGATTCTTTTCACAGCGTCAAAATTAAGCTTTACTATTATTATTTCATATTTGTTGTATCTGATGATTACCTGACCTTTTACTTTCTTATACGCGAAGTATATAATGTCATTTAAAAAAAGTGATATCACTTTGCGATGACGTTATAATTAAATTTCAAGATAGTTCTGGATTTACAAAATGGGCTTTATGTTACCGGAAGAAATAAATATTAATAAATTTCTGCATTTATGTATGTAAATTATTTACATATAGAGCAACATTGTTTCAAAGAAGTTGTTTGTTAACCAGCGTATGTTGTCTGTTGTCAGTAACATATTTTAACGTATCAAACAACATATTTTAATTGTTGAGCAATAAAATGTCAAATAATTTGTTGCTAGTTTTTGTATCCGTGCTTTTCATTTCGAATGGATGACATTGTTCGTTCTTCACGGACATCTCGCTTCTTGACTTGGGAAATTCTATAAAAATTAGGATTATACATGTTTTACCTACATACAACCGTTTTCATGTTAATGCCCCACAAGGCTATTTAAAAATACTATAATCCTATTAAATCGAAGCATTTTTTGTTTCTACACCTTCCTCGAGGTTGGATGTAGTAGCAGTGGCAGGGATGCAAACCAAGCAATTTGGCCAACTGATAGACTCTTTTTGCTTAAGAAAGAGTTAGAATGCAATGCTTTGTTTGTTTGTTTGTATGTTTAATACCCTGACAAGTATAATTCATAATAATAATCAATATTATTCTTCCATGTCATAAAGGCCATGATTGACCTTAATAATGAACACAATATGAATATGGTTCATAGATAGCCCAAATGAGGGATAAATTAAAACAAAACCTTCAAAACATCTTTGGCTATGTTTCAACCCTCTCTTGGGTCATCCTCAAGCCTAAAAAAGAAACACTTGATTTATAACCATTAGTTTTACCAATGTTATGACAATACTGAACATATTTATAAGTATACTAGCTGAAGTACCAGGCGCAGCCCGGGTTCCAATTTATCAGCACATAGTTTTACCAACTTAGAAACCACCCCAGGCATGTGTCCTCCATTCCCCATGGTTTCATCGCAATCGGATGAAGGGTTTAGGCAGGCATAAGAGACAGACAGATAGACAGACAAACATTCATTTTTATAAATATAGATATATTAACAAAGTAAAACTAACTTACCTAATGAGATTATGAACAAGTATTACTATTTTTTACATTGTCAATTTACAACATTTTCTCTTTGTTTTCGATAACCTCCTATTTGGTAACTCGTTATCACATTAAGTTTTGTCTTAATATACTTCAAATTTTACATACTGCAAGTTGACTTCCTCTACTGTTACACAACCATATCAGAAAATTGCAATTGTAACAATATCAAAGTCAACGAAATAAAAAACAAATACATAACCAAAACGTTTTCCTACAAACAAAACACAACATTTTTCCAAAAACATTAGTAAAACCAATGGGCTTTATTCAAGTGTTATATTTTTTTGTAGGCTTGAGAATGACCCAAGAGAGGATTGATGTTGATTTATTACAGGCAAGGATGTTATGAGGAGGTGTTGTTTTAATATACCCTCATTTGACCCATTTATGAACCATATTCAGAAAACGTGATCAACGTAGTCAAAAGAAAAAACAATTATAGTATTCCAATGTTTACTGAAGTTTTGAGTCCATGAGACTATATTGTAAAATTAATAATGATAATTTACATCTGTTACACTTTATTAAAGTCGCTTTACCCGTCCGATGATACACATATAAAATATACATAGGAAGTGAAACCATGGCCTTTTGCTATCAGGGGTAGTCGTGAAATCATAGAAAGCGATTTATCCGCCAAGTATATACTTAGCTTTACATTTGCCCCTAATATTTATGAAAAAATTATAACTCACAATCTCTTTTAAGTAATAATTTTATGACAAATATTTACCCAAAATCTATTGGAAAGGGATCGAACTACTAATAGGAATCGGATTAACTTATGATGAGCATGAGCATATGTATATTTAAAAACAAAAATCACATAACATTTAATCTGGTCGGATTTTAACCTTCGAGCGGGCGCGCAGGCGGCATTTACACCGCCTTTTTAAAAAATCACGCCCCCTGTGGTTTTACAGTACCCCTGGGGTTTATTCCAGCTTATCAGCTCGTCTAGGTATTCTCCAATTACTATTTCCTAGGTTTATACACGGAACGTGAGAGGGTCGCTCTCACTTTAGTTTGAAACTTGACAAGCTCTATAGTACACACGTCAGTACGGTGTAAATATTAGAGATTTTTTGTTGTTTACTGTATTCTTATGCAAAAGAATTTGATAATTTTAAGAGTTACGTTTTCCAATTACATATAAATATTTAATACAATACCAGGAGAGAAGAGAAAGTGTTAAAGGCTGCGTTTTTATTTTTTTATGACACTCCTGAAAAAATGTTTACTTTCGTGTATAAGTGTAATTTGTTTTATAAAAAAACGTGTTTAATATATTCTTTTTATTCGAAATTAATGTTTTACTATAATTACCAATTGTGGACACTAATTTCCACAAAAACAAGCAGCTACAAGCTTTAAATATTGAAGGAAATTAAAGCGGTGTAAATGACGCCGCGCGCCCGCCCGAGAGTTAAGAGAGGTGTGAAAATTGCATCCTTGCTAATAAATAAAATAAAAGAATAAAGTTGTCGTGTCGTTCATCTTGTAACTATCATATGGTTATTTGGCAAGGTGTTCTGAGAATATGAATATATCATCAATTCTTTTATGTTTTTTTTTTTTTTTTAATCGTTTCCATTCGAGCATCAATAATAAATCGTGCACTATATTACAATGTTGCTCATTATAATCTAATTATGTCTAATTCCCTGTCATATTTTAAAGCGCATTAAATAGTCTTTTAAAGTTATGTTTAATTAAATGGATGATTTATTGTAAAACGTGATGTAAAAATATTCGCATTTTAGAATGTCTTTATATTTGCTGTTCCGGACTTGATTTGAATTTTTTTTTTTTTTATTCATTCTTCAACGATTTATTACACTTAATGACACTTAAATAGAACGATGACATATAATAGAACTACATTATACAAACCGTTTGAGCAATTATCATTAACTGTTTGCTGGCATTTATGAATGCATGATCTTCCTCAAATAATTTATGAAATTAATACAAATAAGACCACATAAATAATAGTGTTATTTTATGGGTAAAGTATTTATCCAAAGACTCGATGTTTTCCCTATTTCAAAATAGTTTAAATACTAAAAACGTAAGGTCAAAATTTGCTTCACAAACTAGTAATAATTCTTCAGATTGCTTCCTTCTCTTAGTGCGTTGTACTTACAGGTCTGGGTAGCCAGTTATGGTAGAGTGATTGGCATTCAATCACTCAAGTTAAGCATTATTGGACGTGGTCAGAAGTAGTTGGATGGGTGTCGGCTTGACCACAGCTCTAGGTTACTGTACTTGGCACCCCGCTCAATGTTCATCCCAGCATTGTGTATACAAATGGATAGCGCGTTACTCAAAAGAGTAACAGTACCAGGTTTCGGCCTGGAAACCATGATAGTCATTCTTGGTTTTGTTAAATATCGAAATGTGAGACATGGTTAACGACCAAAGACACCAAAAATGTTTAGACATTGGTTATTAACCCAGATTTGTTCAATGGGCACACCTAAGTGGTCTTGGGTGCAAAAGACCCCCCCCCCCTTACAAAAAAATTGTATTTGAATTTAGTTATTACTTAAAGGCGTGGGCAGTTTTACGTAAAAAATGTTCGGAAAAAGGTAAAATATTTCCTGTCAAACTCCACAGATTTTATAAATTTAGCAGGCAAAATCTTATAGTGATTTTTCACTGTGTAACAGTGGCTCTTCATAAATGAAGTGTTGTTCAATTACCAAAAAACGTCTTCACACAATAGGTATGAATGAATGAATGAATTTGTTTATTGCCATAAGTCATACAAGACTCTAAGCAAGGAGTCTGGCCTTACAATAGTTAACATAATATATATTCATGTATATACATACAAGTACTTATACATGCATACATTATACATGCACATACATACATACACACCTAGAATTACGTACATAGTGCATATATACACCTCTTAGATAATATAATAACAAATTGTAAACAAAACTTATAACAAGTTATAAACAAGTAAACCCGTCTTCCTTCCCCCAATGGCGCGTCGGCCAATATTTAAATTGGCCATTGGCGCCGGGACAGTTTGTCGGTCCTCCTCTATTTCTACTCCACTAAGTTTGACTGAAGTGTCTGTAGGGGAGGACCCTTTTCCATCACCCCCCTTAGTCCTCCTGGTTCCTTAGCACCTGTCTAAGGGAGGAGGGTTGCAGTCCATCGATGCCGGAGCCGACCTTTGGTTATTCGACCGGCCGAGACCGACGACCACCCCGCGCCCTCCAAGGTCCCCCAGAAGCAGCAATCCCCAAAGATGAGCACCGTTCGACCCGGCTCCCCTGCCTCCATCAAGTTCACCTTCGCTCCAGGCACCCACCCCCAGGGAGGCGTGCCCCCTGAAAACCCCGAGAGACAATGGAGCACTAGCACGCCTACGACCAGCTGTCAGCGAATGGACTGCCGGGGGGGGGGGTGCTACATTCGCGACAAGCACATGTTGATAAGACGCAGGTT
The DNA here is from genome assembly GCA_001010745.2 of Gerris buenoi. Lineage (NCBI taxonomy): Eukaryota > Metazoa > Arthropoda > Insecta > Hemiptera > Gerridae > Gerris > Gerris buenoi. The sequence continues at coordinate 359,509 of KZ651346.1, forward strand.
AGCTCTCAGCAGAGACTTCTGCACTTTCCTCACCTCCATGTGCCCAAAATTAGCTACAAGGGAACCCATCTACTCCGCGGGCAAGTAATAAGCGAGGGGCAGATGGTAGTGAGACAGTCCTAAACTAGCTGAGACGATAACATTAAACGACTAAACCTAGTATCACAGATAAACCTAATCCTAGTATCACAAAGCTACCTGATCTCGCCTCCCTTGTGAGTGAATCACAAAGGAACCCACTCTTCCTGCCGGACGAAAAATATAGCCGGGGAGATTGGTAGCGAGACCAGTCCTAATCTAATTATTAAACCTAAGATTAAAATTTATCTAAACTAGTATCACAGCTAAAAATGCTAACCAAATATCACAGGACCCTAATCCTAATGGTAACTAGTAGTGTTCCTACGCTAAACCTAATCCTAATATCACAATTTTTCCGGCCACCGCCTTCCCTCTACTGTGGTATGTAGTGGAAAGGAAACCCGCCTGCCTCCGCGTGGAACAAATAAACGGGACAGGTGGTGATAGAGACCGGTACTAGAACTAAGGTTAAAATTTCTATAAACTAATTACCTAATCCTAAAATAAATAAATAAAACAAATAAATCTGCCTCCCTACTGCCAAGAGTGGCCCTTGGGAACCCACCATCACTGCCGGACGAAATATATAGCCGGGGATGGTAGTAGCAGATCCTATCCTAAACTAAAAGACATAAAAAGACAAAACGAAACCCTAACTACATGTGCTCTGCTGAGGTGTTAAATGCATTCATAGAGTCCTGCTCTCCGGAAAAATGTCAGGACTGGCTGAACGTTCGGACTCCTCAGCTAAGGCATTTGCCAGGTTCGCTGGGACCTGGCCCTCCGTCATCAGATCCGTTAGTGAGTCGCATTCTTCGATTATGTGACTCACTGTCAGCACTGCGATCCCGCAGTGTCGGCATCGGGAGGCACGCTCATTAGTTAAGAGATGCCCATGCGTTAACTGCGTGTGGCCGATTCTCAGTCACGTCAGTCGTTATATGTCGTCCACAAAACACATTGATAGGACTACAACTTCAGAGTTGATATTGACTCCTAATATTCCCTTATTTCTCATGAACTTGTCGATGTCCGATATAAGAAGACAGAATTGAAATTGTTCCCCTTGTAGAAGCCCTCTTGTGTTGCTGATTCCTTCTTCATAAAGAACATGCTTCTGTTTAATGTATATTACAGATGATTCATATAATTTTTTAATATTCTTATAATTTTACAACTGAAACCTAGTTCATAAAGTTTTCTCCATAGGATCGAATGATTTACAGAATCGAACGCCTTTAAAAAGTCAATAAAAATAACAAACAATTTACCTCCTTTGACATAAACTTGATTATTGATCATTGCACTCAGTACGAACAAGTTATCCAAACATGATCTTCCAGGACGGAATCCTGCTTGTTCCTCTGGTATAACACCGTTTGCTTCCGCCCAGCTTACTACTCTGTTCAAAATAAGTGAGGTAAATAGTTTTAGCGAGGTGCTTGCCAAAGAGATAGGCCTATAATTGTTTGGGTCTAATTTATCTCCTTTTTTGTGTACCATGTTGATTAGGTTGTTACCCCATTCTTCAGGAATTTCTTCAGTTCTTAATATAACATTAAACCAATTAAGGATGTAGTGCTCCCACTCGGGAGTAATATTTTTGTACACTTCATTCGGTATGCCGTCCATGCCTGCTGATTTATTATTTTTAAGGTGTGACAAACCAGAATTTAACTCTTCTATTGTGAAGTCATTATCAAGATAGGGATCCGAAACTGAAAAGTAAAGCGTAGAGTCTAATATTCTATCATGATGATTGTTCAAAAAGAAAGTATGCCATATCTTCGGATTTAAAGAAGCTTTTTCGAGTGAACGTGGCCTGAGTTTGTTGACAACTGTCCAAAAGGATGCACTATTTTTAACCTCTGATAATTCTTTTGTTATTTGTTTATTAAAATTATTTTTCGAGTATTTAATCTGGTTTCTATACTTCTTCCTTACGCCGATGTAATTAAGTAGGTTTGGGCCAGTAAAAGATGATGCCTTACAAACTCTAGACGCTTTCACTACCTCGTTCTTTAAATTTTTACAGTTTATATCAAACCATGGGTTTTTTCTTTTTTTAAGAGATACTTTAGGTTCCTTTACAGGTCTGTTGGTTAATACGTAAGAGGCACTAGCTGCTTCAAAAATCGCATTGAAAATATTACTGGTTAACAATTGTACCGATTCACTACTAAGATATATACGCGTTGATTCGTGCAAGTGTTTATTAAAATCATTAATTTTATGATTGTCCCACTTGATCAGTGGCAGAAGTGGTAATGGTTGGCAATCTGATTTGGCTTCTGAATCCGGATTAATAGCTGCACTACATAAGTTAAACAAGTTGAGAGCACATGCGCTATGCTCCATAATGTGAGACACGGGTACTACTGACATATCGTCTATGAGGTCTAAAGAAAGATAATCAACCCAAACAAGATCTATCACGCTTCTGCCTCCATTATGCGAAATAAATGTAATATTTCCTGGATAATCATTAGGAGTTCGGCCGTTACAAGCCACCATGCCATAACTGTTCATAACTTCTACTAGTAGACGTCCTTCTCTGTTAGTTTTGGTGTCAAGTGAAATGCGAGGGTATTTAAGAGAGTGTTCTCAAAATAAAGATCTAGCTCTCCAATATGGCAATTAAAATCTCCTCCAATAATCAAAACATTATTTTAATCTTTGTTACTCATCACCTCTCGTAAGCATTCCTCAAACATTTCCATACACGTATCAATTTCTATAGAAGGTTTCCAGTACACTATTCCTAATATAATCTATCTTTCGAGTAGTTTGAGTTTTAAAAATAGCCAATAATTACATTGAAATATAATATTTACAGAGCTGAATAAATTCTTTTTAAGAAAAAAAGAATAGAATTCCAGAACTAGGTCTACCCATCGACATTTCTTTAACACCGTCTACAGTGAAATAATCATAATGATTATCAAACATAGTAATATTGCTCGGTCGTTGAGCCAACCAGGTTTCAGTAAAACACAATATATCTTTTGAGAGTAAATAATCGATTTCGCTGTTCAAGTTAATGTTTCTAGGCAGAAAAATGGAATTTTGCTGACAAGTTTTTTAAAGTTTTAGTTACGAACCGAAGGCGAGGATAGACTAAACAAATATTCTGCAAAAATTTCTTTTAACTACAGACTAAACAGAATTTTCTTCTGGAGTGAACTACAGAAAGAGTGAAATTCTGGAGTGAACTACAGCTACAGACTGAAATATGAAGATGAAATCGATATCTAGTCGGAGACTTCGGACCCTACTAGTAATATACCTTAGTATATAGTAATATACCTTAGTATATAGTAATATACCTTAGTATATAGTAATATACCTTAGTATATAGTAATATACCTTAGTACATAGTAATATACCTTAGTATATAGTAATATACCTTAACCTCTAAATAAAAATTAAATTATAACTTTTAAATTCATTAATAAGGCTCGAGGGGTGGATTGTCATATGGTGCCTGATTTAATTTTTAATGGTACTAATATATCGGACTCTGAGGCAAAAAGCAATCTCTTCACGGATCATTTTCGCTCTATTTTTGTTAAATCCTCTGCTTATGTACCTGATAACAAACCTTTTCCACCTTCTAACAACACCATCCCGATCCTTCCTCCTTCTGTCTCAAATGATGAAGTTCTAGAGGCTATTAAGAGTCTCAAAGCTACTAAAAGTTCTGGCTCCGATTGAATTCCTTCCTTCATAGTGAAGGGAATCTCCACTATTATTTCACCTGTGCCTACCTCCATCTTCAACAAAAGCCTGCTCAGTGGTATATACCCTTCCCTCTGGAACTCTGCTCTGATTGTGCCAGTCCACAAAAAAGGTCCTCTTTCTCACATTCCCAACTACCGTTCTATCTCTATTTGTAGTGTGTTTTCCAAAGTATTCGAGCGGGTAATCCACTCCCACCTAACACTTCTTGTCAATCCAATGCTCTCTCCTCATCAACATGGATTCCACCCAAACCGTTCTACCACAACTAACCTTGTATCCTTTGTCTCAAGTGTCGGCCCTTCGGTGGCACAAGGTCAGCAAGTCGACGCTGTCTACTTTGATTTTGTCAAAGCCTTTGACAGAGTTGACCACGGAATACTACTATCCAAATTGGAATCCCTTAACTTCCATCCATCTCTAATCACCTGGTTCCGCTCATATCTCTCTAACCGTACCTGTAAAGTCCGTATGCATCTTAAGTATTCCCATTCCTACATCCCATCCTCTGGCGTACATCAAGGTTCTATCCTAGGACCTCTTTTATTTAATATCTTCATTAACGATCTCAGTTGTAACATCTCATCCGGTATCCGTCTCTTTGCAGACGATCTCTGTATCCATAGTACTATCTTCTCTCAATTGTCTTGTTTCATTCTCCAAACTGACATTGATAAAATATCTGCTTGGGCGGATAGTAATAATATGGAAATCCATAATACGAAATCATGCTTTATTTCCTTTACCCGTTCTAAATCTGCTATTCACTCTTCTTACCCTCTCAATGATGTTCCCCTGTCCAAAGTAGAATCCATTCGTGATCTTGGAGTCATTCTTGACAAGAAGCTCACCTTTTCTGACTACATCAACTATATATCCTCAAAAGCCTCCAAACTCCTTGGCCTCGTTTCCAATATCTGTCGCGGTCTCTCTCTTGATTGTTTTGTCTGCTTGTACAAATCTATAGTCCGTCCTTGTGTGGAATATGCTGTGCCTGTCTGGAATAATTATTTTTACAGAAAAATCTACTATTCCTATCTCTCCATGTCCCAACGTTTACCCCTCGAACCCCTCTACCGAAGACGATCTGCCTTCGAAGTTCTTTTTCTTCTCAAGTCTTTGCGTAGACAACCTCTCTGTGACGCAGTCCGAGATCAGGTCATAGTTCTACCCTCAGATCATCGCGCTGGTAGGTTCCTCTATATCCGCGAATTGTCCGACCTTAATCCATTAGTCCGGTGTGTGTCCTCTTTTAATGCCCTTCCCCTCACCTCTTCTAATATTGAAACCTTCCCCCACCTTCGTCACGTCCTCTCCTTGTTTTCCGAGAGTTTATGGTCTGCAGCCGAATAGCTCAGTTTAGTTTGCTTAGTAATATAAGTTATACTATTTGTATGTTTATACATATAATGTAATTATTTATTAAGAGCATGTTCCTATTAATTTTAAGTGTTATTTATTTGTAGATATTATTTAAAAGTTTGTTAATTGTTAATTTTCCGTTATACGTATATTTTATATATTGCATCTCTGTGTTTATTAGCTTAAATTTATTATACTATTTGTCTGTCATATATGTACATTGTACTCTTAAGAGCACCTCTCACGTGGCTTAGGCTGTAAAGGGCTCGTAAAAAATTATTGTTTAAATAAAAATAAAAAATAAAATAAATTAATATTAATAAATCAATAATTTCACCAGTCTCATATAATGTTTCTACTTGCAAGGTAAAACTAACTATTTATTAACGTAAATACAAATTCAGAATTTTAAATCATATATCATTATATTACTTAATAAGGTGATGATTATTTAAAAAAAAAATATTGAAATCACTCAAAAAATCATCCACGAAAAGCCGAAAAAGAAGCATAAATCTTAAAATTACTACTTATTATACAGGTATTTGATTATTTCTAAGATGACATTAGCCATATTATAATGCTGTTATTAATATATACATAATATTAAACGATTGAGTCAAAACTCTTGTAGATACAAGATACGAGCTAATTAAAATCGTCTAGATTTACGAACGAATGTGTTTGATTATATATATTATATTTTCAAAGATGATGATTGAGGAAAAGAACTTAATTATTAGTTTGGATCAATTATAAGAAATCTTGAACATCGCCGATCCACAATCATTTATCTCGACAAAGATCTAAAAGCTACCAAAACTTTTTTTTTTTTTAAAAAAATGATGAAATACAACCAATATAATCGAATACAAATTGAAACATTCAAACAGGTATTTATTTTTATTTTCGTGAAGATGTACAAGACGTTCGATTCCCTCCAAAAAACAAAAAAATATGAAAAAGACAAATAATCTTTTTTTTTTGTTTAAAAAATAATATTTTGAAAGACTTGCAGAACACCATATTTGGGTTTACCCCTTTTATGAACTATGAACACCAAAATGTATACGTAACTATACTCAAGTTCAAAAGTAACTGCAAAAGTCATATGAATTGTTTTTATTCATTTTTTTTTTTTTTTTTTTTTTTTTTTAAATTCTACTTTAATAAATTATATTCGTGAAATATACTTCTGTATAAAAAATTATATATTTATATACTGGTATTTATAAAAAATAGATATTATTAATATGCGCTATAAAATGAATACAATGCAAGAATACCAAATATGTGTGTAAATTTACTTGCAAAGTATATTGCATTATTTGACTTATCATAAAGAGCCGACGTTTCATGATGGATAGGTAAAAACTTGATTGTTTCTTCTTCCAATTTTAATGAAGAGTTAAAGGTCAGAGTCCAGTTTCGGTTTTTTTAGAAGTTAAATCTTCTTTGCGGGTATGACCTATTGTGAAATATCATTCAGACCAAGGTTCTAAAATAAATTCTTAATCTACAATTTATCTTAAAAATGTGTTACTTTCTTTATCGTTTTTTTGTAAGTTTTATTAAGAATTTAATTACAATAATGGAAAATTTGGTAATATTATAACTTGTGCTTATTTGTTTCGTCGATTATCACGTTTTGTATTTTCCCTTTTATTTTAGTTAAAATAAATTATTAAAAAAAAAAAAAAAAACGTGTCTTGTTTTTAAGAAGGAAATAAAGGACACATCAGGCCTGACCTAACCGGTAGCGTAGCAAAATCAAGACTGAAGGGGACTTGGATAGTAGATGAGGGACACAAGGGTGGGGGCAACCGGTAACGACTCAACCCTCATACACACTGACACACCCTATACCAGTGTACTGACATCACATACGCTCGCACACTACAACATACAGCTGTTCCTTTGACACAGTACAAGGGTGAGTTTATCCCCTTCCCTAACTACTTGACGAAACTACCAGATTTAATAGTGGTTGAAAACTTTGAATTAAATCATAGTGTACCGACATCTACTTAATGATGCAACCTTCAGGAAACTGTTATTACAATCTATAGTAGCCATATTAAACATGGTTAAAAACAAAGTTTTTGTTCTTGAACCGGCAATAGTTAATAATACATTTCATATTATACGTTGACACAAGAAGGAAGAAACTCATTTTATAAAAACATTATAGGTTTAGCATGTCTCCGTAGAAAAATATTCCTATATCTATATTTATTGTACCAATACATCATTGGTAGGTTCTTTTTTAAGTAGGAACACCGAACACCTTGATGTAACACAGAAAGAATACTGACAGATGTAAAATCGATTAATGGCACTAAAATTTAATAAAGGTACAAAAATACTCAGTCAAAATACTAGCAATTACGGAAACTAATATAATATAAATCAAATATTGTAATACAGTGAATCTAAAAAAAAAATTCAATAAATCAACGCGTATGTATTCATTAAATGTATGGGAAAAATCGGTCCGAGACAACTCAGACAAACTTTTTCATATACGAGTTCATAATTAGATAGCCTAGTTTATATTTATTTGTTTTTGGATGTAAGTTTAATTATTAAACATTAAACATTTTATCAGAATTTATCGGCGGGGAATCGAACCCGCCCTCTCTCCGTCTGCGTTAAAGCTATACTTTCTCAGGAACTTGATTTTGCCGGGAAAAAAGGCTCATATTGTTAGATTCGTTTTAAATGAACTACTAATGTAGTTCTATAATTAGAATCTTCACGATCTCTGTTTTCTTGCTTACAATAATTATTACTTTTCGTTAACGTTTAGACTCCGTATCTGGTTTATTTTTACTATGCTTGGGAGACATGGTTGATTCAATAAATTAAATAAATAGATGTTTAGTGTTATAACGCAGAAATAAACCTAAAATGTCGTAAGAATTAGTCTTCTTTCTTCCTAAAATAACATAAGGATGTTTGATTTTATAAATCACAATATTCATGAAAAAAGTTCTTCGCTTTTACGAAATATTTCCATAATTTAAGTTAACCACCCCCCTCCCCCAATTCTCTGAATGTCTACATCTCATTAAATATACATGAGACAATTTTATTTCAGTGTGTGAAAATATGAAGGGTATAAATACGAGAATGTTAAATCATGTCACAAATATAATTTCTCGTGAATAGGTAAAGTCACGAAAGTAAAGGATTAACTTTACCTAAAAGTTTTCACTCAGGATATAACGTAGCTTTAATGAAATAAAAATATACTCCCTGTTAAATTTATTGCAAGCCCCCGCCATTTCTACAACATAGTTATACGAGTATATCCAAACAAAGCTTATGCAATTAGGTTGAAAGTCAATCTAATTAAAATTTTTTCTGATAAAGCATCAATATTTTAAAATGTTGGGGGGAGGGGGAGGCAATCTTATCTATAGATCTTGAATTGTTAATTTACACGATATATCTATGAAAATAAATATAAACATTAAGTTTATGAACACCTTCTTATTTTTTATGACGATTTTTGTCTTGATGGATATTGTAGGTGTGAGTAATAATACAATTACGACATATTCTTAAAAAAACGTTTTGACTCTCTCTAAGGTCATCATCAGTCTTTATTTTTTATAACAAAACAAACATTGTTTATCAATTAACATTCCCATTATTGCAACTTAATTAGGCTTTAGTTGTTTGCTTTTTGTTCATATGTAACAATAAGATTATATTAAATTGATTAATTAGTCGGTTTTCATCTATCCGATGATTGATGTAAGTAACTTCATTGGCGTTGTCCATCTCCAAGGTGATCATAAACTTAATGTTTATTTTAAACGCCAGTGAAGTTACATCAATCATTGGACAGATTAAAACCAACTACTAAGTCAATTTAATAGATTATTATTGTTACACATAAGATAAAAAAATGACTAAAGCGCAATTAAGTTGTTATAATGGGAATACAAATTGATAAGCAATGTTTGGTTTGCTATAGCACATAAAGACTGAAGATGACCTTAGAGAGGGTTGTAATGATTCTTAATAATATGTCGTAATTTTTATTTCAATATCAATCAACACAAAAATTGTCTATGACAAATCCATCCTATTTAGGAACGCAGCAGCGTTCCGCCCCGCCAAGTCAAAAAGTCAANAGCGAGCCTGCGAGAATATTATTAAATAAAAATAATAATTTATCGTTTTCTTCAGGTTGAATAAGAATGCTAGGTGTTCAATGAAATATTATCCTTTTATCATTTTTGAGAACATATTACGGCTGATATAAAAACACATTTCTACGCGAGTTCTTTATGCACCGCATCACTAGTTATTTTAAATGTGAAATGGACGGTGAATGTTCTTTATATTTTAGAACTTCAGTTTTCGAGTAAATTTATTAATTTATATTATTTATTTATTAATTTTTTATAATATATTATGATGCATTAACGCGAATTAAGTTATCCAGATTTAAGAGATCTTTTTTAATAAGGCCATATTTTTAATATAAAGTTCAAAAATTGAATGTTACATTAATTCTCTCATAAAAACTGACGACTAATACTGGTGACCACTCTGTAATATGAATTTAATAAGTAAAAAAACTATAAAAACTTTATACCTACTTATAAATGACTTTAACTATTTATTAATATAAAGTGATGTTTAGGTCAGTGTACTTTGGGACAAAGGCATATCACACTTCTGTTTTTATATGGATACTAACAGTCTAAAGAAGAACATTCCGTACATTAAAATATAAATGACTTTAACTAAACTAAATAACTATTACGACCAAGTGATGTTTATTCCAATGTACTTTGGGACAAAGAAATATCACAATTTTATGTTTTTATAAGGAGAGTAACTGTCTAAAGAAGAACATTCCGTACACCTTCTTTAGTTTGTAATTCCTCTATGTTCTCTTTTTATGGGGAGTAACAATTTAAAGAAATATCCTCAACTCGATCCAAAATTAAAGCCGGGTTTGAGCGATCCAGGTATATACTTTGTTTGAGTAACTATAATCAAATCCACTTTGTCTATGTGTTTTGTGAAACTTTTTAAGCATGGTTTACACGGTTCAAGTATACTTTCTTAAACTACAAATGCCAATTCAAATAGGCGAGCGCAGCGAGCCATATATAAATACATAATGTTTCTACTTGCAAGGTAAAACTAACTATTTATTAACGTAAATACAAATTCAGAATTTTTAATCATATATCATTATATTACTTAANAACAGGGGTAGAGTAGAGCATTTTTTTCTGAAGTTGCATTCAACATGGGGGACCAATAAAATCGTTTCCCTCAAAATTTTCCCACCTGTTGATTGTGCCAACTCTAATCTTATAGACTGTAGATACACTATAAAGTAGAGGTTAATTTCCCTCTAGAACTTTTCAGTTAAATTGTACTTATTAAGTTTTAAAACAGTGCGGTGATCTATATCCATCTTGAATACAAAACCCGGCACAAACTCACATCTTTATCATTTTTTTGACAGGCCGTTCTCATAATTTGTCAGGTGGCCGCCTTTGTTGTTTTCATCAAAGTCTACTTTGATGCAAAAATAGACTAACAAAAATGGCACCAGTCCAATTAACTTGGATGTCCAAGGTGACATTGATACCTTTTTTACACCATCCAAGTTGCATCAAAGTAGTCAAAACTGACAAGGTCCAAGCATACTTTTGCAGCGTAAACAGGCTTGAGAGAACGAATGCACTCAGCTCTGGTTGTATAGCCCTTATATTAAGTCTTATGCATAAATTAATTATGAAATATATTATCAGGCTGCGCATGTGTATGCTGATATGCGTTTGTAAGTCTTTATCAGCATTTTCTTGAATATAACTCGCGTACATAGGTCTCCTCTTTGCGTCTTTTTTTAATGGTAAATTAAACGAAATGATTTAACTTATTGTAAACAAAAAGTGCAAATGCTAATTTAGTTGTACAGGTTTGCTCCAATCACTAATTCTGATTGTATGAGTTCAATGATAATGACCTAAATTATATTTTTCACCATAAGAATAAGAAATTATGTCACAAAAAAGTAATAAACGGTTTTGTGTAAATACCGTTGTATAGTGTTAAATATGGCGTCAATTGTTTTTTATTTACTTGTACGCTATTTTACTTCATATAATATATTAAACATTAATCTTTAATGTGGATCGTAATACAATATTTAGGTTGCATTTATGCATAGCATCATCATACAAGAATATTTTCCATTTTCCTTGAGTACTGCACGTTTTAGATCGGTAAGCTCATTCGTTGACATTTTACAGCGATAAAAACGTTTGGTTTAACACACGCTCCGGCCCCGCCCTCGGCGCATAACCACCTTCTATTCGCATTGCTGCAACTCACAGGCCAATAAGTCGTGCCATTTTGTCCAGATTGTTTCATTCTATCTAATGAGAAATGTCAGCATTCTTGCCAGACAGTGAGTAAAATGTGAGAAAATTAGAGTTCATCCAGAAGTCTTCTGTGTTAATTTCCTGTCTTCGATTAACCTTTGTGTGAAGTTCTACAATTCATCTAGGTCGTGTTCCGGTAATTTTCTTTATCTAAACAAACTTCTAATAAGTCTAACAACAACCTATTAGTCTTTCAGCTGAAACTAGCTCAATTCAGAAGATTCTATTACACAGCAACATCAAATAAATATCTATTATCTCAAAGATAATGTTTTTTTGGGCTTGAATCCACACATAATCCTCACAATATTTTTCCAAAAAGTGGAGAAGATCAGTAAAAATTTGTCTAACTGATATAGTAGATTGATAAAGGTGTAAAAATATAAAACATTAATACATTTTGATTATCATTTGGTTTGCTGGGTGCTCTGATATCAGTTTATATAAAATTTGCCCTTCTATCGGCGAAATATAGTACAAAATGAATGCAAGTGAAAACCAATATACCTCCTATTATATGCTAACTTTCTAGCGCGATATTTAAAGCGTCACATTTTGCATTTGGTTTATTAAAACTTCAGCCTGCCTATTGTCAAAATATTGTAGTTCACAGTTAACCCAATCTTTACTCCTGCCTCTCTCTGAAGACGGCTGTCATGATGCGCTCCTCTTGGCGAAATTTAAAACTAAAAGGTGACAATCAAGCTACCTTCTAACTTCTTGATACTAAATTTAAATTCATCGGCGCTTCTATAAGCAAAATATAGAACTAAAATTAAAAACCTATCGATCTCGTGTTAAATCCTAACTTCTTGGAACAATATATTTAAAAGCGTCACATTTTTCATGTTGATTTTGCATGAGAGAAATTTCTTCTATTCCCCAAAGCTAAATTTATAGTTGCAAAAGCTAAGTATTTATAAAAAATTTCCCCCTTAAATAGGTTCAGTATAGTCCAATTGACTTACGTACTTATTTTTAGTAATTCATGGACAATCTACCGATTAAGTAGTACTTGAAATTCATACTTGCAACCAAGTTGTGTTGTTTGTGTTTTATTATGGGGTTTAGTTTTCAGGGAAAGATAACGATAAGATTAACGAGATCGCTTTACAACATGTGTAAGTGACACCTCATTTTATGTTAGTGCTGCTTCAAGAAATTAATAACTATCTTAACTGTATGCCATTTTAATTTTTATTTAAAGTTGGGTCCTTTATCCCTTTAAGTAATCCCTTTACATGGCGTAAACTAAAAAAATTATAATTAATTTTGGAGTCAGAAAGAAGATAATAACTTTTTTTTTATTATTTTTATTAAAATCGGACTTGACAAACCTAGTTGTGTGAAAAGTGCTTAAAGACTGGATTCTATATTTATTATGGAACAATCTTCTATTTATTACTACAAAAAAAAATACTATTTGTTTTATTAAGATTGTATTTTTCTAATAAAACTTTCTTATACATTTATGTGTGTTTTTTTTTATTAAAAAATTATCAAGATTTAATTCAGAGAACATAAATGGATGACCTTTTTAATTTATTTAATTTAACCTACATCGTGTCTTATGTTTGTTTTGTACTTGTGCCCCGACAAAAAAAAAATATAATAAAATAAAATGTATAGTTCGTGATGGAAAATAGTCTAGATTGAAACCGAAAAAACAGGACTTGTTATAGAAATATTTCAGTTTTTTTTCTGGGAATATTTGAAAGTATGGAAGGTCACTGTGAAAATGTTACTAATCTGATAAATATATAAATATATAGAAGAATTGTATGCAAATGAAATATGAATGTCTTTGTATCTTCCATCAATACATTTATTTTGAATACGTGTTAGAGTAAAAATAGTGGACAAACTAATCCAAGGCTACCAGAGTGAAAAAGCCTTGTAATTTAAGCCTCTTTCAAACAAAAAGATATTAAAATAACAACCCTTTAAAATGATAGTCTAAACATACATTGTTGCCCAATTTTGAACGGAACTTATACGTGAAAATTGACTTGCACACTAAAAAACACTACTTATTCTTAGAATCGAAAGATTACTACTTAAAAAGTATAATAATTTACCGAAGTTAACATTCTTGAGTTTCCATGCAGTAAAAATCGTTGAAAAATGTCAATTGGAATGTTTCACATTCAATCAAATCATTGGTTTAACCGCAAATAAAATCTCTTTTTGAATATTTTTTTATTTTTACTACGTTTTTATTAACTTGGTTTCTTGTTTGTATGTTTGTTTGTTTGTTTGTTTGTCCGGTACAAATCTTGCAATCGAATTTTGACTAACATCCCGAGTAGCTAGGCATTTGAAACTTTCAGAACAGCTCAGAACACAATGACAATGCATTATTTTAATGCTTTTAGTAATTTTTCAGCAGAATTTAATTCGTTTTCAGCAAATTTGTTGCATGGAAAGTTAGTTCGGAAAAAATCCGCATGCTATTTTATTTGTTTTGTCATATCCCCAATATTTACAATCCTTCATTTTGACGGATTTCAAAATTAAGATTGTTTTTGAGAGGTAAACATTGAATGACAGCAAAAAAGAATAAGTAAACCAAGTAAATAAAAAATGAATTAATTGAATTAAAAATTTATATACTACGTTTTCTTTCTACAAGATAAAAAGTTCTTTTTATCTTGTAATTATTTATGGTAAACACTGAATAGAAAGAGCAACAGCGGTAAATTTTACGTTGTTAAAAACGTTTGTTTAATAAGCCTTAATATATTGGCGACCCAAACATTGCTATTAAAGCCGCATGCGATTTACTTTGTGAATTTATTATTTTGACAAAAACTAATGTTTTTTTTTTTTTTTTTTTTTTTTTTTTTTTTTTTTTTTTTTTTTTTTTTCATTGAATAATACCAACATGAATTAAGTTTTCATACCATTATTTTAAATAACTAAATCGCAATATTGTGCTATTTAATTATACTATTTGAATGCTATTGAGTAGAATTGCGTTTTTAACTCTGTAACTGGGGTCTCCAAACTACAGCCCGCAAGACTGTTTATTTAATCTGGCCCGATACGCTACAAAAGAAGTTAAAAAATGAAATTAAACAATGAAGTGATATATGTTCTCCATAATTAAATGCCATTTCAATTATAAAAAAAAGATCAGCATATTAGTCTTATTGAAGTTTTTTAGCGAATGGATAGTGCTTATCCTGATATTGTCTGCCATTGTGAAGTCCGATGGCTGAGTGATGCTTACTTTATCCGGACCATCCTATCCTCGATTCGGCCCTTTAATCAAAAAGATTGGAAACCCCTGATCTAGAAGATAAACTTTTGTCTTAGAACTTTTTATTAGAATGTTAATTTATAATAATGCAATTATTAGTTTTTGAGTTAAACGACATTTACAAAACTTTCACATTATTACATATTACATTTCCTTTAGGCTGAAGATACACATGCCGTCAAATTGGTAAAGTAGCTTGCATGCCAAAAGAAGAAGGTATTTGCCAATAGCTGGCNTTTTTTTTTTTTTTTGCTTTTCATGTTTATGCTGTTAAAGACATAATGTGGTCATTGAATAATACCAACATGAATTAAGTTTTCATACCATTATTTTAAATAACTAAATAGCAATATTGTGCTATTTAATTATACTATTTGAATGCTATTGAGTAGAGTTGCGTTTTTAACTCTGTAACTGGGGTCTCCAAACTACAGCCCGCAAGACTGTTTAATCTGGCCCGATAGAAAGAAGTTAAAAAAAAAGAAGTTAAAAAAGAAGTTAAAAAATGAAATTAAACAATGAAGTGATATATGTTCTCCATAATTAAATGCCATTTCAATTATAAAAAAAGATCAGCATATTAGTTTTATTGAAGTTTTTTAGCGAATGGATAGTGCTTATCCTGATATTGTCTGCCATTGTGAAGTCCGATGGCTGAGTGATGCTTACTTTATCCGGACCATCCTATCCTCGATTCGGCCCTTTAATCAAAAAGATTGGAAACCCCTGATCTAGAAGATAAACTTTTGTCTTAGAACTTTTTATTAGAATGTTAATTTATAATAATGCAATTATTAGTTTTTGAGTTAAACGACATTTACAAAACTTTCACATTATTACATATTACATTTCCTTTAGGGTGAAGATACACATGCCGTCAAATTGGTAAAGTAGCTTGCATGCCAAAAGAAGAAGGTATTTGCCAATAGCTGGCATGCCAAGGATTTGTATTAAGTTTTTAGCTGCTTGCTCGTCAGCTACAGGCATGCCAGAACATATCCACGTAGCTGGCATGCCAAGGATTTCTATTAAGTTTTTATCTGCTTGCTTGCCAGAAACAGTCATGTCATAACATACCCATAGCCCTACATACCGTAGCTGGCATGTTTTTGTTCAAGCTACAGGCATGTGTATCTCCGCCTTTATTCTTAAGGTGGAGTGTGAATGCAGGGACGCAAATTACTCTAGCTGCACGGCTACAATCGCTCGGCTTATAAATAACACTATTTTTAGATGAGTGAATGAAACCTTTTACAATTATGCGGCTGATTCGGCTCTAGTGAGGTGGCACTCAGCGTCAAATCGTATAAGCTATACGACTCGACTGCTTACTCGAGCAGTCTAGCCACAAGAGTCGTCGCGGCCAGAAATCTTTATATCTTCATCCTCATAAAAAAGAAGTAAGGCGCGCTTCACGTAAGTACATGAAGCGATAATCGCCAGTTTCTGTACGAATAAGTTAAAATTATTAAGAGTAATAGTTGCATAATATTCTTGTTCTACACTTCAAGACCTTTAAATTGATGTGTAACATGTCATGGTAACTAAAACGTTTTTAGTCACCATCGTCTGGATGGTAAGTATACTCTCCATCAGGCTACATTGACAATTAGAGAAACAATCGTATCTAAAATAACCCCATTCAAGAACTGGATTTTTTATAAAAAATTCTTAATTATAGTAATAATTATGAAATAACTAAATTAACTTGCTTATTTATACCTGGTTATTTATACAAATAAAAATATGTGCTCAGCTTGTCATTGAAAGTTATGAGACAGCTGTCCAATGACATAACTAATAGCGAAGCTAAATATTTATTGCTGAAGTACAAGCGGATTTACAAAAAATAAAGGCATTGCTAATTCTCTAGGGCTGGTGCGTTTTAGCATCTTTAACCTGACACAAAGGTTAATCCTGACAATATTGACTGAAATTGTAATGCCTGTAAATATATTGATTGAAAGGATCTGAAATAGATTTTAACTGCCAACTGCTATGTAAATCTAAAACAAATCACCTATAATTATTTAACCTGAACTTATTCCAGGATCTTCAGTTCCTTCTTGATTATATAAAAAAATGGTGTTATACTTAGTTTTGTTATATCTATAGAAAATAATAGATTTTAAAATAACTTATTAGTATATAATCCAATAAATACAAACCATTAATGTTTGTTTATTTCATACATATCTTTCATGATCACTATATAATTATGCTTTATTTAGAATATATTAATTAATCTTTTGAGTCAAATCAAAATAAAATACTTTTTTACTCAATATAAAAAGAACTCAAACAAATCGTTATAAGTTTGTGAATAAAATATTAGAGTTTTACTTTTTACTTTTTATTTTTTAATTTTATTTTTTTAATTGATATATAATTAATAAGTTATAAGTTTAATCCTATAAATTAATAGCAGATTGTATTTTTAATCTTGAGTAATTGGTTCGTTGGTCTTTATTATATCTTTTCTTAAAGTTATTGCTTTAGTCAATGATTAAGAAACTAAGATTAATTTAAAAGTGCCGTAGATTATAAAACTTGATAATAAAACCTAATAGATTCTTTATTGAGGTATTGGCAAGATGTGTGCGAAAAATATAGAACCTAAGATAAATGGTTTTCATTTTACTTTTTTAAGGTTTATAATTTTTCACCAACTTAATTCATGAATCATTTTCGCGGAATTGATTTTAGAATTTTTAATAATAAGTTCCTCACGAAGCTATATTTGTTGTAAACATGTCGATGACATTTTATAAAATACATATTTGTACAAAGTTGCATTTTTTTAAAAACAAATCCAGGTAAATATGCAGCACCTTTCACCGATATTTTAGATCAAACTACCATAATTACCTGTGGTCAAAGGTCAATCTACTATTTATTCATTTTTAAAAAAAATTAAACGGAAATTTCCCTTCCAAGTTGGCGAAGTCTTGAGCAATCATTATAGTTTTTACATCATTAATAACTTTTTATTGTTTTCCTTTCCCTCGACTTTGTTCCGTAACCTTCGGACGATGGGTTGATGCAGGTCGGATGGCTTAGGGGCGTTGTCGACTCGGATATCTTTGTCCTGCCCTCGGGTCGTCCCGTGAATGAGAAAGCTTTATCGAAAAGGATGGATCTGGACCAATCAGATCTCATCAGACGACCACGACACGATGTTCACAAGTCTCTTTCAATTTATAGAGATGATTGGGCACGGCTTGTCTCAACCTGAACTTTTCCATCGTTTTTATGCATCCGGCAGTAATAGTAGATAAGATGCAGAGTAATATAAAATAATTTATAAAGAATAATAAACTTATTCCATTTAATTTTAACTATGAATAAGATCATCTTAACATTATACTTTCAATTGCATTTATCAGCTCAATTTACTGTAGTTATTTCTATTGAATTGAAAAAGTCTATCGTATTGCTCATTGAGAGCCCTTGAAATAATACCTATAATACATTTATTTACGAAGAAGTATAATTAATAATATTATATTTAAAAAAAATTAAAACACGCTTTTATAAAGAATGTACTAAAAATAAGAAAATAATTACTTTTAAACGAGCGATCACACTATATGGCTATGTCACTAAAAATAAAAGCGTGGGGAGCTTTGTTTATAAAACCCCAACGAATGCATTCCTCCTTAAATCCTATTTTTTACTTCTCAAAAATATCAAGTGTGGGTTCTTGGGTCCATAAATATGAAAAAAAGTTGATAGCGCCCCACGCTTTTATTTTTAGTGACATGCCCATATATTGTGATCGCTCGTAGTACTGTGGCTGTTTAAAAGATTTTTTTTTCTAATTTTTAGTACATTCTTTATAAAAGCGTGTTATTATTTTTTTTAAATATAATTATTATTTTATGCTTTTTATTCTTCGTCTTTGTCATCAGTTTTACGTTAATTATTTGAAATTAAGATAACTAAATTAAATCTTTCAACATTTTTAATTTAATAAAGTATTCTCGTATTCATAATTTGTGTAAGCCATTTGGCCGGCCTAACACTCCACGAGCTGTTATCCATGGTTTATTATAATATTATTATTATTATATTTCAGTTTATTCTACAATAAATATTGAATTAACAAAACTAAATTAAAACTTGAAATGTTATATTTTATTTAAACTAAATTAAACATTGAAATTTTATGTTTTGTTAATATAAACATTAAATATTTTATTCAAATAAAAATTCCCTTAGCTGTCACTAGTCGTGTTAGTTTTCAATTTATTTTGAATTTGACAGCCAACATTTCTCAGAAATCTGGCGATTTTTCGACTAATATTATTAATTTAGTAAAACTAATTACTGATTGAGTGCATGCTAACCACGTCTGCTCGGCCATCACTGAATCATGAGTGGAACGAGATGGGGTTCGATTCCTCGGCGTGACACTCTGATTTATATGGCTCACTATTGATCACATCATACTCGCTTCGGTGGTACAATGTACTAATGTATGATGTGTTAAGTGGCTGAAACTCTCTACCGCGGGGCGTAGAAAGGGCCTAAGTGATGGCCTGATTGCAAGGTTCGAACAAGTGGTTCGTCCTACCCGTTCTAGTAGGAAGTACTAGACTACTACTACTACTACTACTACTACTGCTACTACTCCATTTTTACTGGAGAGACGTTTCGATTCATATATTAAGATTATCCTCAGTCTTTAATTTCTAAATTAACTCAATCTTCATAAATCGTTTAAATTTGACAAGATGTTAAATAAAATTAATTAATAAAGATTCATATTTACGGGGATTGCAACTACAATTAATAATAACAGAAACAGGTTTGTACTTACAAATGGTGTTAATGGTTGAAATTAAAAATAGAGTGTCTCCCTAGGAGAGCGTCTTCATAAATAGGAATCTTTATTAATTAATTTTATTAAAAATCTTGTCACATTCAAACGATTTATGAAAGACTAAGGATGACATTAATAATGGCCAAGACGTTCCTCTGGAAATATTGCTGTAAAAAATTATATTAAAAAACTTTGCACTCTGTCATCCATCCACCCTACCCTAGTAACTATTCAAATTAATGAGAAAGTAAAAAAGGTGTGTTCAACCTGCTTTACAATTTATTATTTCTATATTGGCTGCATATTCGACCAATGAGAAGTAATGAAGCAATTAATACTTTATAATAACCCTCAAGCTCCTTCCTTTGACTTTATAGACCTTTTTATACTTCAATAATCTAGTAACTTTAGGCAGATGCTTATGCATAAATTTAATAATACTCGTGGTCAAGGGATTCGTACATTTATCTACCATTACTTTTAAGCCGTGTACATTTATCTGACTTACTTACTGCTCCTTCAATTTGCTAAGTAGATAAAAATAAAAACAGGTCTATAACAAAGGGGATTTGGTAAAAATAATGTTTAATACCAAAAATATAAACTTGTGAATAAAAAAAATAAGGAGATGCAAATGAAATATCAATTTATATCTGTAACACTATAATAAAATAGCAAGAAAAGAATTCGTCGTGCAGAATTGAATGCTATGTTATTTCATTTATTATTTTCGCAACGATCAACATTGTATTGAAATCGGACAAAATAACTGATAACATTTTGTTTGTAATAATGATTTAAAATGAAAAAGGGGCCGAACCACTATAAGAATGCAAATAACAATGACCATTCGAACATGTAGTGTGAAGGTGTCGAGCAGAGAAGATTTGGTTGACATGATAAGAATAGGGGTCAAGCCGAAAATATTTGCATGATAAAGATTCGCAAGATTACAGGTTTTTACAACCTACACAATCAGAAATGATATATTGGTATCGTGGATCGATCATTAGCTATCAGTTGAGCCGAGAAAACAATATGCCTTTGAACTTAAGCATCTAGAGGCCAGCTTAAACAAGTGCAAACTTGAAAAAGTTCACCTAGGATGGATTGATTGCAGGCTCGAAGTTCGTGAAATAGGGAACAATCTTCTTCTTTTTATATGACCTTTAGCACTGAAATCTTACAGTTTCAATAAAAATTAAGATTAGGACATGATCATCTTATAAGACTTTTCACGATTCCTATATATACCTACATGTAAAACTGCAATAATATTTTTTATTAAAAGTAAACAAATACTATATTTAGCTATTTTCATTAGCTAAATTAAATCAATCTGTTTTGAGCGGAGACATGCTGCGCATGTTAGGCTTGATTTCATCGACAAATATTGAGTAGAACTAAAGTTATTATCAATTTTATGAAAGAAAAATGTATAAAAATTATAACCTAAAAAATCATGTTGGCCTATTATATCCAAAACCCACAGACCCGCTAATCAAAATGTATGGGTACTTCTACATTGAGACTCGCGGTTGTTTGCGTTTGGTCTGAAATTAGCCCAAACAGGCTAGAAAAATCCGAAAAGTTAAAGAAAAATAAGTTTACCCTCATTAAAAAATAAAATGGCGGACTCACTTTAAAGTTTTTTTAGAAGCTTATTTAGGATAAACAGTATGTCGTAGCGAAAAGT
Organism: Gerris buenoi; assembly: GCA_001010745.2. NCBI lineage: Eukaryota > Metazoa > Arthropoda > Insecta > Hemiptera > Gerridae > Gerris > Gerris buenoi. The sequence continues at coordinate 380,895 of KZ651346.1, forward strand.
TAATTGCACCAGCGGTAACTGATTTTAAAAGATCTAAACTTCAGTCTTTTAAATCAAATTATAATTATTATTAACTACGGGAAACAATCAGAGAAAAACAAGCTCCAGCGCCAGGTTTTGAACCCGGGCCTCTAACTGTATTCCTATGACTGTTTGTCTTATCTCCAACAGTTATACCATAAATAGAGCTTTTTTTAATTTAATTTTTGACTTTGAGTTTTATGGCACCCGCAATTATTGGCCGATTTCATTCTTAATGGAGTGGGAGTGCTTAAATCGCACACTAATACTCTTTAAATCAAATATTTATTATTTTATTAATTTTTCCTAGAACTGGAGGTTTTAAATATTTACTGGTGCAAATGCCGGATTGAGATAAAAGAATGGTAATTAAATTAATGCAACAATGGTTGATGACTATTCAATGACTTTCCAGTCTAATTGGTTTTGACTACGGTTATTCTCTCATTTATTGGTAGAGCGGGATGAAAGCTAGTACACTAGATAAATAAGATAAAAATACAATAATATACATTTACGTTGTGGACAATAATTCCATTCGTTACAGTAACTTATCTACTTTATAAATAAGGTTCGTTAAACCTCCCTATCCCCGTTATAATGTCAATAATATTAATAACAAATGAATGTTCTTAAGCAACGTATACACATTTTAATGACACAGCTTAATAGTGAGTTCGTGGCCTTCCTGTATCACAACTATAAAATCAGATATATTAACATTTTAACACGAATTCTACATTTCTCGTTGTTTAAAGAAATAAAGTAATAAAGATAGAACAGTTACATTACAAATATATTACAATAAATAGAGTTTCTGTAATTTCGTCACCAAACTGTTAAAACTAATGTCTGAGGTAAATGGATTTTACTTGTAAGAAATTCGTGCCTGACTTTAGCACAACACCTGGTGTTTTATTATGCAGGCCAGATCTGAAAAAAATCCGCATTTATAGTTCAGAGATTTAACGTTAATTATTATACATTATGTATTGCTTCCGAGCTTATAAAGGTAACAGAAGCTATGTGATTGCTCTGAAGAACAAAATTATTTTATATCTCCCATTTCAAAAATTCTAAGTTAGAAATCCGTTTTAGGCATCACGGAACATTTTTAGTTCCGTGTCGGTCTCTCATCAATTTTTGTGAACCAACATATCATAAAACCCACATTAACAAAATTAATTAAAACCCGATATTAATGAAATGTTTATGGTAGGTTATATAATAAGCTTATTGTTAATCCAATAAATTTCATCCCATAAAAATACCCCCCCCCCCCCGCCCC
>KZ651346.1:382587-395590 GCA_001010745.2 Gerris buenoi
GAAGTAATTGACATCGATGAATCCTCAGCCTCTTCTTCCTGACTGGAGCAGGAAGCATAGAGGAAGGGTAAGTCTAGGAAACCGGGAGCACACGATCATCATATGAAACGATGATGACGTTGTTGCTCTTGGTAGTTATAATTGCAATTATAGTCGCGTGAGGTACCATATGCTCCCTGAAGAGTATGGTACCCAAAATGGAGGGTTTTTACAACCGGCAAGGATTTTAGTGGGGTAAGGGCTACCAGCGTCTGTCTCGGTGCCGGCTGAGCAGTCGGGAAATAGCTAAATCCCCACACTCTGGGATCCCGGTCCCGGGATCCTGCGATAGGTCTCGTTATCGAGAGTAGGATAGCGAGGCTCCAGGGTGGCTTAGCTTAGCTTCATACACCCTGGGGTATAAAACTTTTGCCCTGCAGGTGCCGTTGTCTTTTCTCGCCAGTCAAAAAAAAAATTTCTTCGCTCATTTTTATTCTCTTCTTACATACATTTATAGCTACACCTTACACCTATAGCTTCAAAAGTATACTTATCTGTTTTGTATGAAACTTTTATAGTTTAATAAAGTAACCCGCAGGTAGTCCCAGTCCCAGATTGATTTGAACCGTCTGCGCTCTTTAACTTTTGCTAAATTGATACTTTAATTCATGCAAAAATTAAACAAAAAACGGGGAAACAAACAAATTAGAGAATATTGGCTTGTAGAAGCGTTAAATCAATGTTAAGTTCTGATCTGATATTAAGTTCGCGATAGGATGTGAGGAAGCTATGTACCACTCCAATTAGAAGCCTATTTTTTACAGATTACTAGCTGGATACCCTTGCTTCGCTACGGAGTGGAAATTTAATTCGATAAGTTTATAAACTACCATCAAGAAACATTTAAATAATCTTACTAAGCAAAAATATCTAAATTCTATCCCTCCCACTTACTTTGAAACGCCCTCCTCTTTGATAAGATAATTGTCAAATATCCTAAATTATCCCCCCTCCTAATTGAAAATATGACTAAAATGTACATAACAACAATTACTGTATTCTGTACTCTTAAAGAGCTTTTCAACGATATGCATCTTGACATTCTGGGTCTGGGCATTCATTACTTTGACCCCGTATCCATTCCTTGTACCCTGTACCCCTGTACACCAAAGTATCTATTCAAAGTCAAAATATGGTCTACTATTAAGTGTAAGGTGGTCTCAGAAAGACTTCCTACAAATTATGTAGCTAATTTGTCCCAATAACATTATTTATTTCGATAATTGAATTGACTGATATTCTCTCTATTGCCATTTTAAAAATGTCAACTATTGGCATCTAATTGAATTCGGAATGATAACATATATGGTTATTTTTTTGAGTCTATTCAACCCGATTATATTATAATTATCTTTAAAAGTTTAGATCATCACTGACACACTTATTACACAGAAGAGATATTGTGTACTTACAATTCTTACTTGGATATTACATTACATGACTTTTAGATAATCAAAATTTCCTTCTGTATCTTCCAAATCAAATCAATCAGAATGACTTTGGAAATCAACTTCATTAGTCCTTCTATATTATTTCTGATTAAGGTATTTTTATGAAGTGCAAAGATTGTTAACTTATTTGAACACCTTTTATAAGGTGTTCAAATAAGTACATGAATTTCGACTTATGATCAACTTACGAAATAATTTTAAATGTATTGATTTTTTTATATTTTACTTGTAACATAATTTAGTTACTTAATTGATCATATTTTGTTAATTAAAATAAATAAGAATATAATTAGACTTTTCTGTAGCCTATCTCACAAAAAACTGCCTGTCAAAAGAGCTCCACTAGATTGAACCCCCAGGGATGTTGTAGACCTGGGAGACCCAGGGGGACCTAGAAAAGGACCAGGAAGCGGTTTGCAGGGACAGGGAGTCATGGAGTAATTTTGTTTTCTTGTGTTGTTCCCCTGAGGAGTTTATAGGACTTAAGTAAGTAAGAAACATTACAAAAGAAAATAGGTAAAGACGGTGAATCTGATTATGAACATTTCTTTCGATGAAAAAGAGGTTTGGCAGTATATTATATTAGGTTTGTTCTAACCACACTAGTTCAAACTAGTTTGAAACTGTCCAACGCAAGCGCATCGGACCAAAAGTGAACTTCTGTTGCTAATGCGCATGCGTCGGACAGTTTCAAACTAGTTTGAATTGTGGTTCGAACAAACCTATAATATACATTTAAATGTCCCACCTAAATGTTTACAAAAAGAAATAACCAGGTTTAAATATCTTTCTTACAATTACTCGCCTACACCTGTGGGTACTTCTTTTCATTGTTACTCCCCTTATAAAAAAAATTGAAGGAATTAACAATCTAATAAAGGTGCACAGAATGTTCTTCTTTAGACTGTTACTCCCCTTATAAAAACAGAATTATGATATTCCTTTGTCCCTAAGTGCATTGGACTAAACATCCCTTTGTCGTAATGGTTATTTAGTCAAAGTCATTTATGTTCTAAAAATAACTTAGAGGAGTAACAATCTAAAGACATACCCACCTGTTGCTGTTGCTACATCGTTATAATATATTTGTTCTATTTCTTCTTCATCTTATTCTCTTTTACAGTGAAAGTATATTGTATGTAGTTGAAAGCCGAAAGCCTGTATATCGCAACAAAATTCAGTCAAATGTGGGGTGTAGAGATGTCATGATTTACGCTAATCATGTAACTTCAGTTTTTACTGGTCTTATATTACTTTGCTTTTTAAGTTTCATCGCACACCTATTACACCAATTTTGAACCACTTCCCGTCATTCAATCTTCCCCAAATTTTGCACATAGAAACAACTAAGGTGAAGAATACAGAAACNAGCCAACTCTTAACTATTACCTTCTAACTTCCTAGTACTATATTTAAATACTTCAGCGCTTCTATTGGCAAAATATTGTAATAAAAAACTGAAAAACCGAGCAACCACCTGTTAAATAACTTCCTAGTTCCTGCTATGTTTAAGAGTGCCACATTTTTCATGTATTTTTCCCTGCCCAAAAAACATATCAATGTTAAAATGGCAAAAATACAGTTCTGTATTTTGTCTCTTTACGCCTAAGTCAGTTTTGGCCATCTTTAGTTTTATACTTCATTAAATAATACAACTAAATTCTCCTACCTGTTCCAAGGCATTTATGCGTCCAAGCATCTAATGCGTACGCCGTACACATTAAAATTGCATGCATAGATAAGTTAATAATACTCACCTGCTAATACGTATGTGCATTTAAAAAAGCTATTAATTTCAGATACCACTATACACGTACCAGTCTAAATTTTACTTCATTTCATAATAGGCATAACTGACCTTGAAAACAATGTTTAGAAGTAAATGCATTGTTTTGCGCATTTCTAAAGGAATCAAGAGTGAAAAAATACCATAATAACTAAGCAGATGTTTCATGAAGATGTTTCATTAGTACACCAGCATAAATTTAATTCCCAATATTTCTATTCATAATAACTATTCTAACCTATCAAGTTAACATTAAATGACAATATTAAATTCAGTTTACGAACTTACAATAACTTCAGATGTAATTTCTTATTTCGGTTTTAGTAATCAATTTAGACCGTGTATGGGGCAGTTTGAGGTTCGCGCAAACATGATGTTTGACGTGTATGGCCTAAATTTGCCCGACATCAGGTTTGCGCAAACATTCGTGTATGGGGGCCTTAAGATAGAGATTAGAATTACATTATATTATTATTATGTTTAAGATTATTATAAACGTATGCTGAAATCATACATTCATGCAAAAGTAAAATTTACTACAATAGTTTGCATTATTTAGAAAGCAAAACATTCGATGGAGATAATGCCTAAAATATGACGAAACATGATCGAACGCAATGTTTATTTTAAATGAAGAATAAACACAAACGTTTAAGAAGAAGGGCAACGAAAGAAAAAAGACCGAAACAATAAATTCATAAGAACAATAGAAATATAAATGCAACCTTAATTAATTGCAGCAGCTTTGCGACAATAAAACTTTGCCAATGCCTTTACAATTTATTTTGATTTCACGCCTTTGTTTTTTAAGTAACAAAAAAGATTTAGTAGCTCGTTATTCATACAAGTTTGTTAAACCAATACTTTTGTTTAAATTTAATGAAACTTTAGAAAAAAAAATCAATAATCTTCATAGAACACATATTATATCTCATCTTTTGAATTTGATAAATGACCTCTCACTAAACAAAAAGAATCCGACCGTATGAAACAATCAATTTCACAATTTACACTCTTAGATCTCATCGACAAGAAATCTTATTTTTTGACTTTTCAAGATAAAAAAAAAAAATGTTCATAAAGTAAAATATATTTGCATACAAACAGTGCCTCATCTGTCCTGGATATTATACGAAACTAGAATCAATCATATAGTGTAGTAAATATCAAATAATTCTTGGATACTCTTTTCTTTCATATTTTTCAAACATCTTAAAGTTTTTGATCTTGAACTCAATACGTAATTTGACGTTTAATTTTTTTCTCCTCTTAAATCTATTAGACGGTTGTATACATTCGATAAACCGCTGTAAAGCGAACAATCGAATAAATGTAATGATGATATTTTTTGAAGAAGACACATTTTGAATTCAGCAAGGTTAATTTTACATTTACATAATTTAATATGTAATAATCAATTTGTAAATGTTAAGAACATTGGGAAATCAGATCTAAATTGATTACTAAAACCGTAATAAGAAATTACATCTGAAGTTATTGTAAGTTCGTAAACTGAATTTATTATTGTCATTTAATGTTAACTTGATAGGTTAGAATAGTTATTATGAATAGAAATATTGGGAATTAAATTTATGCTGGTGTACTAATGAAACATCTTCATGAAACATCTGCTTAGTTATTATGGTATTTTTTCACTCTTGATTCCTTTAGAAATGCGCAAAACAATGCATTTACTTCTAAACATTGTTTTCAAGGTTAGTTATGCCTATTATGAAATGAAGTAAAATTTAGACTGGTACGTGTATAGTGGTATCTGAAATTAATAGCTTTTTTAAATGCACATACGTATTAGCAGGTGAGTATTATTAACTTATCTATGCATGCAATTTTAATGTGTACGGCGTACGCATTAGATGCTTGGACGCATAAATGCCTTGGAACAGGTAGGAGAATTTAGTTGTATTATTTAATGAAGTATAAAACTAAAGATGGCCAAAACTGACTTAGGCGTAAAGAGACAAAATACAGAACTGTATTTTTGCCATTTTAACATTGATATGTTTTTTGGGCAGGGAAAAATACATGAAAAATGTGGCACTCTTAAATATAGCAGGAACTAGGAAGTTATTTAACAGGTGGTTGCTCGGTTTTTCAGTTTTTTATTACAATATTTTGCCAATAGAAGCGCTGAAGTATTTAAATATAGTACTAGGAAGTTAGAAGGTAATAGTTAAGAGTTGGCTTGAGTTTCACTTATTATAGTTCTAAATTTCACCAATAGGGGCGCACTACAGCAACCGTTATTAGAGGGAAAGAAGTAAAGATTGGCTCAACTGTAGGCTACTCAGGAGTCAATTCTCAAAAACATATTATCTATGATTCAATATTTTTCCGCGAAGTGAAGAAAATGTCAACACTATCTTACCACTCATTTGAATCATAGGAGATCTTGCACAAAAGACTGATTTTAAACATTTTATCATTTAAAGAAAAACCCATGACAAAGTAAAAAATACGTGTGGTGTCGTGGGACACCCGGTAGGAACGAAGTTCCTAACATTTTTCATTAAATATAAATTATAAATTCACATAAAATGCTAAAGACGTATCTATAAACTGTTAACTACGATTTATTTTTTATATTTATAAAACCAAGTGACATATAATTTGACATATAACAAAAATAAACAAAACAAGTAACAGGGTTCCATTATAACATTTTTTCCCGTCTTTTTGAAGCTTACGTTTACGGAGCGTTGCGCGTGAACGCTTGGACGGATAACGTTTTCCAACGTACTCAGCCTGGGCATTGGTAAAATGAACATGTGTACCAAATTTCAACTAACTCGGTGATCTTTTACTCAAGTTATCGTCATCGGTAGATATTTCGTGACGGATTTCGCGTGACGGTGATTTCATGACGGTTATTTTGTGACGGTGATTTTGGTCGTTTTTTTTCGGATTCACTCCCAGGCTCCGAACGTGCCATAAGGAACTTCGTTCCAAAAATATGCATATGACATCAAGTGATGAAAATATTTCATTTAGCGAATTTTCGAGAAAGTTCTCGAGTAACTGGCCCTTTTACGCCCCTTTAACGCGTCTGGCGGCACGTTAGCCCCATCAAACTGTCTGCCCACATTTTTTCGTGTTTCTTTAATTTAAATGAAGCTTTTTTCGTAATTAGAATCCGTGTGCCTTATAAAATTTGTCATGTTAACCGCACGCCCCTCCTTGACCCCTCCGCTTTGCAGTGCAAAAAAATGCATACATGCATTTTTTTGTTCCGCTGGACCAAAGGTTTATTTTGCAATAAAAATTATCCATATACCTGATGAGAAAATTTTTCATGTAGCCAGCTCTCCGTCTATAGTATAATAAACTCACAAAAATAAGTCCTGTTTATAAATTATTGTAATAATTTAAATGCCTAGATTTATGCGACACTTGGGAAAAGAAGTCTTGTCTTCATATTTCAACTAATAACATCCTAGCAGTTATTTTAATTAGTATAGCACACAGCCTCCTTGCGGACTTTATTGATGTTATACTTTTGCAATCCGTTAAAGTCTAATATACCTATTTAGTCCTCCCTAGTCCCTTTTTAAAATCAGTAAAAATTTTGATTTTTTTACACGAATAAAAGTATCAATTTAGCAAAATTTTATGGGGCCTGGGCTACATTCGACAAACCATCGAACCTTCTTCAAACTCGGATGTGCAATATAGAATGAATTAAAAAATATAGGTGTATTGTACATATTTATTGTGAAGAAACTTATATGGGACTAACTATGGGCTAATTGTGACCTCTTGTCCAAATTTTATTCAAATCAGACGAGTAGTTTTTAAGATGTATTGGTACGCGAAAATTAAAAGGCAGGCAGACACAAGGACCAACAATTTTTCCTGATGTTTTAAACGGAATGCTGTCTGATTCTGGGATTTTTGAAATTCCATTCAGCTTTTCTGAACGATAGCTTCTGTTCCCTTCGTTAAAGATACAAAAGAGAGGAGAAAACTTAAATATATTACAAGTATGGGTAAAAAAAAGCATAACACCAACAAAGTATACGCGAGGAAGCTGTATGACCCTCTAATTGGCCGACTATTCAGTAAAACGATTGATTTCAATCAACTTCACAAACAGGTGCATGAACATCTCACGAAGTCTTTCCAGTTCTATTGAAATAAGGGAGTTCTGTGAATTAAGGGAATTGATTATTGATACCTGTAAATTTGAAAACTTTCTAATATATAATAAAACTCTACTTCTGTCCCTCTAATCTAAATGTTTATCAATTTACATCCATATGTCATTGAACTTACTAAATCGAAAAGTATGAATGGAAACCATATAAAATACACAGACCAATTACCTTATTAAAAAAAAAGTAAGAAAACAACCGTGTAGTTTTAAATACAATAGAAATATTGCAACATGCTTAAAAGTATAAAAGACAAAGAGTGAAAAAACAGCACTTCTGATACACATTTCACTCTAACAAAAGGTCACGCCCTACAGTCAAGACCAACTGCGCAATACATAGTAACTCTATACTAAGTCTGCGTGAAGTAAAAATAATAATAATAAAATCAAACCACATATTTATATATATTTTTATGGTTCAATTCTGACATAATTGCATTGAATACTACACCGCTGAGTATCGTGCATTATTGTATTTCCGATTTTCGTGAGTGGACATTTAAAAGTAAGATTTACGATGTTTGTAAATTCTCAGGTTTATTTTTGATAGTCGGAACGAAAGAGCTTTGAATATTTTTTTTTCTGTTTGCAGAGGCTAGAATAGAAAGAACAATGGGCGAATTGATACTAGAGGATCGTGCCTTGCAACCTGCTAGTGACTGACATTTTAGAATGACTACATGAATTACCTACATAAGCCCTACAGCTATCAAAGTATGCCAAGATTTTATATAGGCTATGGAAAATATAGTTCAACTTCTATGTCTTTGTAAAGTAGTTTCTATGTATTTTTTTTAACAATTAATTATTTCAAATAAATGCTTGTTAAGGGGGGGGGGGTTGTTATTATCAAAGCAGTCATGGAAATACACAATTCCATTCTGCAATTAATATGAAGTTCTACACCACTTCACCACTTCATTAAGGGTTAGGTACCATTTAAATACAACTCGTTGTATTAAAATGGCGCCTATACTATTTATTATAGGAAGTTGAAATAGGGCTCAAATTGTGCAGAATTAAAAAGTAGGAATGAAGCCTGTGATTAGATTTTTGATATCTGGCTTAGAACCAATATAATTTTAATATTACTGTTTATCCTGACCTCAAAGGGCGATAAAGCCTACTGTCATACATAATTATGACTAGAGAAGTTAATAACAAGAAACAGTAACACAACAATATTAGGCACTTCTTTAGATTTTACTCCCCTTATAAAGAAACAGAGGGGTGTAACAATCTAAAGAAGGTGTACGGAATGTTTTTCTTAAGACTATTGACTATTACTCCCCTTGTAAAAATAGAACTGTGGTTCTCCTTTGTCCCTAAGTAGATTGGATTGTCTTAATAGTTATTTAGTCAAAGTCATTTATATTCTAAATAAACATAGGGGAGTAACAATCCAAAGAAGTACCCAATATTGTTGGGTTAATGGAAAGTATCAACAATAATGTTATGGCACATTCTATTAATCTCTCTAGTCATAATCATGAAGTGGTACCAAAACATCTCAGTCAAAACAACCAATCATAGTCCTACGTATTGAATTTGATACTTTTTAGTATCATAGCCAGATACTTAAAATGTTTTGCCTTAACAATAATAAATTAGGTGTTGTAAGTAGAACCTATCGAGAATTTACATTTCCTAATAAGAGATTCTATGCTATCTCCTTAAAGTGGAAGATACAGAGTTTAATTTATTAAAATATCGTATGAGTATATTTTTAAAAATGTTTGAGAGTATATATACAAATACAATAATAGGTTGAAAAGAAGAAGTAAATTATAAGTTGCGAGGAACCTATGTGCCATCTTAATTGACAGACAATTTTAAAAATGTCAAATACGTATATAAAACATAATATTATGCTCCTGTGTTGATGATATAATATTTGTTTATCTATTTTTGCAAATTAATAATTACAACTTTATAATTAAAGTAATTAATTTTAAGTACAATATGAAAGGATAATATATGTTAAATATGCAATATATGTTTAAGGAACAATATGAAGTCATTGTATAATTATTGTTTTATCTCAATCAAATTTAAAACAAAACTTAATTATTTTAGACTACGTAAAAAACACTTGTAAAAAGGAGAAGCCTTAGTTAATTGAAATGTCAAGATCTGATCCGCTTCAGAAAGGCGATTTAGTGAAGCCATCAGTCATTCACACCGTCAGACAAACCATAAGGAAACCCATCTGGGTTATTCTCCAGCATCAATATATAATGTCTTCTCCTAACTAATTTTAACCAAAAAAAGGCATTAGTGTTCAACACGCTTCTGTCTAAGAGTTATTTATCTCGACTTTGAATTATAACACGCTGCTCAGCTGCTAAATAATATTTAAACTTTTTCTTATAAAAATACCCTGAAGTAATCAGTAGGTCAAGATTTTTTTTTTTCCACTCATACCAGATGGTTGGTTAATGCAAAAAGAGATGTAAGGGAACCTGAAGTAAGATAGTAGATAGAACTCAGACGAATGACAGGATGGCATTGGCCAACATTTTCAAATGGACAAGCATCTTTATAAAAAGCTCTAACACCTCAAGATTATAATAAAAGTAAAATAATTTTGTAAGGCCTGCAAATCTAAAGTTCTTTACACCCTTAATTTCTAGAAGATATTCAGACTGAAAACCCAATCAACATAGTCGAATCACTAAAATCTGGGGACACGGCAGTGCCCATGCCCCCGCCAAGTCGAGCACAGCCGTACCATCCTTTACAGGAACCAACTCTCGGCAATTTGGACCCCCCTCTATTGTCCCATTAAAGATACTTAGATATATACAATTAATTTTAATTTAAAGTTCATAACAAACTGAACCGGAAATAAAAATTTCACACCTCTACCCATAGTAGTTCATAAGATATATGAGCCTAAAGTTTTGTTATTTCGTCACTGATTCACTCACTCACTCACTCACTCATCATAATTCTAAGGCACTTCTAACAATCCTAGAAACTTGAAATTTTGTATATAGGTAGAGTTTATTGTACAAATAAAGGAAAAATTAAAAAATCCGAAAAAATCTGGTTCTTTGTTCCTTTAAAGGCTAATAGAAAAACCGCGTATTCAAAATATTGTAAAAAATTTAAAAATTGTAAACAGCGCCACTAGAGCTACCTAGTGGAGAATTTTAAAATTGAAAAGTGATTTTGAGAACATTTGTTTAGTTTGATTTGACAGTATTGATTAACTGTTATCTTAAAGTGCAAATATATTTACTCCAGATCGAAGAAGTTATACGAAAGATTACAAGAACAAAGAAAGAAAAAAGACCTAAGAACAATCAAACAAGAACAAAGATAGGAAACGAAAAATTGTTTGGGGCCATGAAAAATTACTTACAAAAAGAAGTGAAATCCCAACAAAAACACTAGTGTAAAAAAATAAGCCAAGTCTCGCGTAAAAAGTAGTGAGATCATAGGTTTAGCCAAGTCTCCCACTGTCCGAGTAAGTTCCACTAGGTCTAATTTATCCAGTGCAAGAACATGATGTTTGTCTGTTCCTATCTCTATTCTCTTTCCCAAATCACTCTACACGTTTAAATTTAAATACCTTTTCTGACTTGGCAAATTCACACCCCAAAGGGGCTAAAATTAAATGCAGTGTTATATACAAATTCGTATCCTTGTGCTGCGACGCTCAAATGAAAAAATAATATTTATTATTTGAATTAAGTTTGTTGTGAATTTGCCAAGTCAGAAAAGGTATTTAAATATAAACGTGTAGAGTGATTTGGGAAAGAGAATAGAGATAGGAACAGACAAACATCATGTTCTTGCACTGGATAAATTAGACCTAGTGGAACTTACTCGGACAGTGAGAGACTTGGCTAAACCTATGATCTCACTACTTTTTACGCGAGGCTTTTTTTTACACTAGTGTTTTTGTTGGATAATTATTGTTAGAATGGATCGGTTTATTAAAGAACCTTTCTCTAATGAAAACCTTAGCAAATACTGTGTATTATGCAATTACGGTTGGAGCCAGCGTCTATAATTGGGATTAAACTTAAAGACACAGCAATACCTAAAACTTGTGTTTTTACGTAAAATTGAATTGATTAGTATCGACTAAAATTTATTCTCCTACGGCTTTCCCATCATATTAAGTGTATCTCTATGTTCTCTACTATTAGGGATGTTTATCTGTGCATTTTTGAACGTTTCAGGGGTGCTTTTATTTAAAATTTCCGCGGATCCTTGATTTTTAGACCAATTATTAAGAAAGATAACCTTGAACTTGTCCGTCAAATTTGAAATCATTCCTACGCGTGAGTATTCTTATATATGTTTGAGGATCGTGACTTGTTTGCCAAATATTTTGACANTTTTTTTTTTTTTTTTTTTTTTTTTTTTTTTTTTTTTTTTTTTTTTTTTTTTTTTGTTAAGAATACAAATAAGGAAGTTTTTCAACAGAAGAGGGAAAAATTGTAAACTAATTCTATTCAAATTTTTCAATTAGAGAATTCTTAAAATGGAGTTAACAATTAGGATATTGGTTTCAAAAACAATTTAGCATTTTAGCATATTTTTAGCATTTTATCTTATTTTTATTCTTTGAGGTACTTCGACATCGGATTATTTCCTAATTATATATGATTATTAATCAAATTTATTTCAAGCAAAAATAATCAAATTGTTTAAATGATTTGGAAGTACGAAAAAGGCGTTTGATGCGTTAAAACCAGGATCTTCTTACTATTTAATATTGTGTTACCTTTCACGGTATAATCACGTGTAATTGACCTTGACTATAAACAAAGATCCTATTTTCTGAAAACAACGAAATATGTAATAATCAATTATTAGGTTTCAAACAATACGTGAGAGAGATTGCAAAATTATCGGACACCACCGATTCGAAAAAAAGTTGATTGTTTTAACTTGACCAGCCTGCATTTGAATAATTCATTTAGCGTCTTAAACTCATCTCTATCGCAGTTTAATAATTGTATTCTATACAAAAATTGATTTCTTTACATAAGTTAGGTAATGATGGAACTTTATAGTTTTTTTTTCTTTATTGTACAACACAACTACACATCCTATAATTGTCGATGTTAAAATTTTTTATTTGGCGTAAAGGGTATATGAAGGTAATAATGAAGGTAATGAAAAGGTAATAATCCAGTGACTATCCCTTTTGGCGATAAAAAAATAATCAAATAAAATTTCTAATTAGAGATAAAATAAATAAACATAAATCGAAAGATAGATTAAGTAGTAATAATATTACTAATAAATAACTAAATGAAATAAAATAGAGAAATTTATGAGATTTAATCATGTAATAAACACCTATAAGTTTAATAACTTATAGTCCAAGATCCGGTATAAGGAATATATACCCTCATCTGTTATTTAATTGGAATAAAGAATATATGATAGAGAATTTATAGATTGATACATCGCAAATACGTTGCCTAGCGAAATCGCGTACCGATGATGTTAAATAATAAACTGTTTATAACCTTCCCCTTACTTCAACTAACCCGATGTGTTATTTATGAAAATCGAACATTAACTGAGAGA
>KZ651346.1:455200-465370 GCA_001010745.2 Gerris buenoi
AAAAAAACGTATTTTATGTAGGTAATATGACATGTAACGAAGTTTGGACATTAATTTGATTGTAATCATCAAGAACCGGCTGTTTTCAACAATTTGATTATGTATCTAATATGTGCAATTTTTCCATTAAAAAAAGTCTATAGGCCGTAGGCAAAAGCCAAGGACCCTTATTTTATTTATTTATTTTTTTGCAGACTTGAAATTCCGTTTATATAAAAATAGTAAATTATAACAGTTTCGATTTCAATAATAAACAACAATTAAATTTAACAATTAAAATGACTTACAAAATCCTTCCAGCTTGTATAATCATTGGTTACAAAGTTACCTACTGTTAATAAAATGGTGTAAAGAAATGATTCTAATATACTTACTAGGGTTTGGATATCAAATATACATTGGTTCAAAACTTGTATGAATTGGTGGTTTAGAGTGCACCGCATTTTTGAAGGATTAACTTTACCTGAGTATTTAATAACAAAATATTGTTATTTATGTTATTGAATGTGCATATTTGTTTCGTAAGTTTTGTTATATAGCTTCAGACTATTTTTTAACTGTCAGCGCTGTTAAAATCTTGCTAGTTGATATGATACTATAATTCATGGAAAAAATCAAAACAATTATGACGGATTTAAAAAACGGTGGTAAATTAAATAAATTTGACAAGAAAAGGTTATAAATGCATAACACTGAAGCGAAGAAGGTCTGTGCCACACTAAGTGGCAGGCTACTTTAATTTTGTGTGAGTAGTTTTACTGGAATAACAGAAGCAGATTAAATTGTAAAGGGATATTACCCATAAATGGGTAGGGTGCCAATGAGAGCTCGAGATTTCCCGGACAAGTGGTCGGGCCAACTAGAACTAGGCAAAGATAAATGTTTCTTCCTACAGAGAGATTGGCCAATTTGTGTGTCACTCGATTTCCTGCGATGTCAACGAACTAACTCTTGTTTTCAACAGACTGTAGTACTTAAAAGTCACTCTCAAAAGGAAATACGTCCTTCGACATTATTCATAAAGAGCCACGACTGCTTATATAATTAGTAATTAATTAATTAATTATATTTCGACATTTATTCAATGAAATCACTCTTCAATATTTTGAGACATTATCAATATAATTATATTCAGCCTACCAAAATTTCCTTACAAAAGTTCTAGGAATATCAAATGTCCAATTCCAACCTAGACTATTTTGCTTCGTTGAAAATGCAAAAAGCTGGAAATCTAGATTTTTTTTTCTATAAATTTACTGTTATTTGAGCAAGTGATGTTTGAGAAGATTATAAGGTCAAATTAGAAGAGACTGTTTAAGAAATCAAACTTTCAGACACAATCTTAAATCAACTCTATCAAAAAATGGCGAGTTTCAATCAACTCCATTGGTTCGGCCATGTGATTAGGGTTGGAAATGAGTGACCCAAGACCCAAGAGAGAAGAGCCCAAGGTAGAAGGATAGTATAGGATGAACATGGGATGATAACATAAGAAGTTCACACTAGGAGCGAGGAGTATACTGGACTCAAGCAGGAAGGTTAGCTGAAGATAAAACGGCATCAATTTATTTGAAGTAGAAAAGGACAGGATAAAGTAAGTAAAGTATTAGCAAGTGTTACTTCATATATAAATTTGATTTCTAGAGTCTAGAGCAGTGTTTCTCAACCTTTATATCCTTGCGGAACCCTAAGATCAATGTCGCTCATCTGAGGAACCCCTTCACAATAATTACTTAATTAATCTGCATCACCATTACTATCGATGTATCATCATTACTATCTGTATTAATAATCGATTTTAATTTTTAATTCCATGAAAATGGAAGTATGGTGATACCCTAAAAAACGTTGAGGGGTCTTACGAACCCGAGGGTATCATTAAAATCCGTTTCGTATACATATTATATGTCTGTGCGTATGTATGTATGTACATTCATACGTTTGTCCGGAACTTTAAACCTTTATAACATTGCTTCAAGACATCGTATAGCGATGCAGTTTGCGGCATTTTTTAGAACTTTTGTCAGAAAAACTGATGGCGTAAATCCGAAAATCTTAGCTTACGACGTTTCGGAGCTACAGTCACTTAAGCACGAAATAGGTCTGTCGATGATAACTTCAGTAGGCTTTATGATTTTAATTTCCTTTTGGCTTTGGGGTATATATGTGTCCTATATGGTAGATTTACCTATACTTTTTGAGCGCAATCGGACAAGCGGTTAATTGATGGGGGGGNTGTGTGACTAAATCATAAAATATGCACTTATTAGTAAATTCTTCTCAAGAAGTAGAATAATTATGCAAAAAATACCAAAAATATGCAACAATTTACACATACACCGGAAACATGCAATGATATGCATTAATGCCCAAAATATGAATTTTAAATTAGAATTTTACGAGGCCTTGTTCCTTCCAAACATCATAAATCATTAAGAAAAATAATAAAATAATAAAAATCTTTGACCTTTATTATAAATTGATTTAAACTCTAAACGGAAAAAATAGAAACAGAGGAGAGTGTAGGATAACATTAACAATAATAGTAATTAAGTCAGTACAGTGGTAAAGTGTAAGTTGATACTTTAGATATTATTTTGAAAACACGGTTACTTTCTGAACCCTATGCCTCCAAAACTATTAGATGTTCGTAAAAAATCTACAGGTACATTTATGTAGCAAATTTTGTCAGCTTTTAATCATAAATTTACATTTTCATCATACAATTTTACATTTTTAGAACCGTCTGCGCTTTTTAATTTTTACAGAACTGATACTTTAATTCATGTAATAAATCAAAACAATTTAGACATAAAATAAACGGGGAAATAATTAAACAAATTAGACAATAATTGCTTGTAAAAGCATAAAAGCAATAAAGTACATGATATAATACGAGAAAGCTATGTGTGCAACGTCACTTGGTAGTCTTTTTTTCTCGTTTTGTCTAATTTGACTGGGCTAATAAGTAATAAGTATAAAATAAGTATAAGTTAATACCACATACCTGGTTTAATTTCTTGTATGTCCCTATACATTGCTGCTTGAGCAACTGTAATTACTACAAATATAACTATAACTTTATTCATTCTGTAGATGTATACCGAAATGTTTACTTGCTTATGAGATTTTAAACATTTAATGTAGTACTCTCTCTATTTGACCCCTTGATAAATTTCCCTTATCAACAATATTCTCAATATTTGCTGTTACTCAGATAATATCATTGCAGTATCATATTATGATAACCCACTTTGATGAAAATAAATAATTATCTTTAATTTATATAAGATTAAAATTTCGTCAGTATATTTTTTGGGTTTATCTAACAAATTGTATTAAAACGAAATACATTTCTGCCTGTGATGAAGGGTCATTTAAGTAGAGCTGGACTTGTTTCATGAAATTTAGTGGTTTTGTGGATGGTTATGGTTACCCTGCGCCAAACATAGGCTATAGCAGAAACGATATTCCTCAACGACAATTGAATCAACTTAAATCTTCTTCGAAGCTTCAATGTTGAAAATTTATAATAAAGGTGGTAGTTGAATAAGTGTTTAACTAAACACATATTATTTTTAAATACTTTTTATGTAGACTGACGTACGTTTATGTGTCTATGGATCCATCTATTATTTTTAACAATTCCATGAGTATAACCCATAATACAACCCTCTTTTTTCAAAAGAGCATGACTGAATATAAAAATAAAACTGTATACAAAACAAAACTCAAAGAAATCCTGTACATTTTCTATAAGTAAAAGCACTTAAAATAATAGTAAGTCAGGAGAGACACTCTCAAACCCAGAATTGTCATATAATATATCTGTTATTAAAACAATAATATAATAGCAATTATTATAAGATTAGCTCCTATCTGGGGTAATGACAACTATACCTAATAATTTTATTTTTAAAACATTCAAGTTCATTTTTTTTTTGGTGGACGGAAAGAAATAGTAATAATTTAAATATTACTTTTAATAATGATTATGAAATTAACTTAACTTCTGAAACCAACAAATTAATTTTATATTTATTATAATTTATACTAGAATAATCTCAGGAGTATTAATATATTGTATTATCGGGTTCATTAATTAATTAATGTTATACTCACGACGCTCCAACAAGTTCAACTTGATTAGCTGAATGAGCAGTACATTCCACTTTCTCACATCGACCTACAGGATACCACTGAGATCCTGGTTGGTAAGTTTTTCCATTATCACCTCGGCATACATAAGGTTTTCCTGCAAATATTCAATCATTTCTTATTAGTTTCAGTTCGGATCAATATGCACTTAAAACCCTCAAAATATGCATTTAAATAGTGCGAAATATGCATGCATTCATAAATTAATAAAAACCTGTCGATTTGTCGACGTCATTTACAAGTTACGCAAAAAGAACTATGATGATTAAGGATTAATGGATGATAAATGTACTATTTTCTATGATTCATGAATTGCAATAAACTGCTGTAAGATACAAGGGGATCTATGTTTCACAGATCATTTACATTATGTTATCTATAATATATAGACAAACTCGTCTATCTTCCATTACCAGGTATCCTCTTTCCACAATATAGACTACGACTCTATGTATCATGTGCAAATTCATAATACAAGAATCATGGAATCAGCAATCTATGAAACGAAGCAGCTTACCCCAAGTGACCAATTTTAACCAAAGAAAAATGTTTCATATGATTTATATTTTATTTATTTCTTATTTTTTATTTTATTTTTTATTTAGTTTTATTATATTTTGAATACATATTTTTCTTTTTGCAAACATGCACTCAAATATACACACTACAAATATGCTAGTAAATGCAGGCCAATAAGCAGATATATATGTATTTTGAATAGCGCTGTGAAAATGTAATACAAGGGTTTGAAAACCCCAAAACGTTGACATTTGAAGGCGAGTCAGGAGAATACACAAGAATAACCAACGCAAATGTAGAATTATTGACTATGTTTTTAAAAAATAATTATATTTACATATTATATTAACGAGTAGGTATATAGAGTAATAAGTTTACTAAAAGATAGTTAAAACGTTATAATGAGGTTGTTTGTATCATTAATAAATAACTCATCTTAATGATCTAAATTTTCTTTGAGAGTACGCCAACAGAAGTCAGAAAGGACCATTTTAAAATAAGAAAATTTCCTTTCAATGACACTTCCATGATTCGGGTATCATTCTCCACAGAGGTTCAGCCCGGATTACGTTGCAGAAAAGTGTCAAATTTTTGTCAAAGTCTTTCCCAAATTGAACTTGGCCAAACTCTCCTCTTCTTAAGTCATTCAAAGTGAACTACAGCCTTCAAAAACTCTATACCGTGAGTCTCCAGTTTTTCAATATTTGGAAGGTCCCCGAAATGCACTTCCAAAAATGCCAATCTGTGTGTGACTTGATGGTTTTTAAGGACGCACTTCGTCTTCGAGACGGCAAAATTTGCCGAACCGTGAAAGGTGACTTGTTTTGTGTATTCATTGGGGGTAACAAAACCACTCCAGAAGTAATCCGATAATAATGCAGCAGTCTATAAAGCGTCGTCAGTAGCTCTATCTTTATCCGGGATTAAGTCAAAAATCAGAAAACAAGCCAACATAGGATACCATGCAGTAGGTACTGGTAAACCCCTCTTCCTAGCAGGTATATAGGACAGGAGGGTTTAGGTGCCCCTTTATAGACAAAGATACCCCAATACTCAAAAGATAATAAACCCCAATACTCAAAAGATTATAGCGCCTTAAAAATATATGTGTGACTAAATCATAAAATATGCACTTATTAGTAAATTCTTCTCAAGAAGTAGAATAATTATGCAAAAAAATACCAAAAATATGCAACAATTTACACATACACCGGAAACATGCAATGATATGCATTAATGCCCAAAATATGAATTTTAAATTAGAATTTTACGAGGCCTTGTTCCTTCCAAACATCATAAATCATTAAGAAAAATAATAAAATAATAAAAATCTTTGACCTTTATTATAAATTGATTTAAACTCTAAAAAAACGGAAAAAAAATAGAAACAGAGGAGAGTGCAGAATAACATTAACAATAATATTAATTAAGTGAGTACAGTGGTAAAGTGTAAGTTGTTACTTTAGATATTATTTTGAAAACACGGTTACTTTCTGGACCCTATGCCTCCAAAACTATTAGATGTTCGCAAAAAATCTACAGGTACATTTATGGAGCAAATTTTGTCAGCTTTTAATCATACATTTTTTCGCTGTGAAAACTAAAAAAAAAAAAAAACAACACTTTAAATGGTCCCACCCCCTGCAACCAGAACTTTTTATTTTCTTAAAGACTGTGCCAATTTTCAAAACTCCGGAATATTCCTTCTGAGCTTACCAAAGGTAACGGAAGCTATGTAGTCGTTCTGTAAAACGAAAAAAATCTTAGGACTCCGATTTCAAAAATTCTAAAACAGAAATCCGTTTCAGACATCAGGGAATATTTTTGGTTCCGTGTCTGTCTGTTTCGCTCTGTCGTTCAATTTTTGCGAACCAACATATCTTAAAAACTACATCTCCGATTTTAATGAAATTTGTATGGTAGATCATAACTAGCTCACAGTTGGTCCAATATATGTTTTTATACACTCATTTATTTCTCTGCCACATGCACACAAACGTAAATTTAATTACATCCATAGCTTCAAAAGTAATAATTTGATTTGCATGAAAATTTTATAGTTTATCGAAAGAAACCCGCAGATAGCTTTAATGTAATTGGAACCGTCTGGGCTTTTTAATTTTTACAGAACTGATACTATAATTCATGTAATAAATCAAAACAATTTAGACATAAAAGAAACGGGGAAAACAATTAAACAAATTAGACAATAATAGCTTGTAAATGCATAAAAGCAATTAAGTATATGATATTATACGAGAAAGCTATGTGTGCAACGTCACTTGGTAGTCTTTTTTTCTCGTTTTGTCTAATTTGACTGGGCTAATAAGTAATAAGTATAAAATAAGTATAAGTTAATACCACATACCTGGTTTAATTTCTTGTATGTCCCTATACATTGCTGCTTGAGCAACTGTAATTACTACAAATATAACTATAACTTTATTCATTCTGTAGATGTATACCGAAATGTTTACTTGCTTATGAGATTTTAAACATTTAATATAGTTCTCTCTCTATTTGACCCCTTGATAAATTTCCCTTATCAACAATATTCTCAATATTTGCTGTTACTCAGATAATATCATTGCAGTATCATATTATGATAACCCACTTTGATGAAAATAAATAATTATATTAGGTCTTATATAATATATTTTATTTAAAATCATTTTTACAGTATAATAACTATGATTCATCACAAAATTGAAAGATATAGTTGTTTACATCTTTGAAACTATTTTTATATCTTTTTCCCTCTTGTCCTATGATTGCACGAATGGTCGCATAGAATTTAGATATACTTTGATTCTAATTGAGTCCGAATTATTATTATTCAATATTAAATGTGAACAGGTGGCATAAAATAAGTAGAGAACCATCTGTAGGCAATTTTAAATAAAACGTCCAATATTTTTTTAAATTGGATGAGTACTTTTTATGATATAATACAGTTAATAACAGAAACAAGTTTATGCGCTCACAGAAGGAAACATTGGTACTAAGGGTTTAAATTAAAATGGGACCAACAATGGGTTAATTATGATCTACTATTTTCATTTAATTAAAATCAGATGAGTGGTTTTTAATTGATTGGGGTCACAAACTGTTGAACGACAGATCGACATGCAGACACGGGACCAAAAATGAGGATTTCTGTGTAAAAAATTTTGAATTAAGGGAATTAAAAAAATGCTCCTGCTTCTAGAACGATTACACTGCTTGCGTTGCCTTGGGTACGCGGAAAGATACGAAGGGTAGGAAGAGTAAGACAACAATTGAAAGGAGCATTTCGATATTTTCCAATTTTCCAGTTCTTTGACAAAATGTATAAAACTGACATACGGGCAGTATTATGACTGGTTCATAATACTATTCCAATACTTACACTAATATCAATACTAATTACTTATTCCAGTGACGAAGGAATGCCTAATCTCTCTCAAAGATACCAATTTTACCATTTTTTGGAGACATATTTCATTTTGTAAACCCAAACGTTCGCTAATCTTTCGCAAAAAGTAGTCTTCATATGAGTACTTGCTAGCTATGCGATAATACTGCGTCAAACTGTTAATAAAATGTTAAAAGAAGAAATGTTAAATTAAAGAATAGAATTGATTTCTGTTACCTGTTAAAATGGCTTTATATAACCTTCATTTTATAGATACACTATAAATGAATTGTTGTTATGTATTGCGGAACTGTATATTTCTCATATTTTACTATGTTGTTTTTATTTTATTTTTTTAAAAAACTTACCTTTCTAATTTAATTCTTATTATTATTTACACTTGTTTAATATCTTAACCTGACAGGCTCTAAACTAATCTCTCACACTTAAATAAAAAATATCACACAATATAGTCTCAGTAAAATCAGTTAATTATTTTGCGGTAATTTTCACAAACAAACCAATTTATTAAATACCGATACATTATCGTGATTAAGCACTTTTGCTTCTGTGCTAACCGAAGGTAACGGGAAATATGTGAACGTCCAAAGGAACGAAAATTTGTTTTGTGTACGATTACAAAAAATCCAAGACAGGGAAAATTTTTGGAACATGTCGGAAACATTTTTGGTTCCGTGTCTTCTGTCCGTCTGTCAGTCAGCTACTGATTTTAATGGAATTTAGTTGTTTGGTCATAATTAGCCTATTGTTGGCCCCACATAGGTTTCAACCTCCTGCTGTATTTTTTTTTTTTTTTTCTTCATCATGCACACTAACATACATTTAACATACATTACATCTAGATCTTCAAAAGTACTCATCTGATTTTTTTTTTGTTTTGGTTTTAATTGGATAGTTTATCAGAAGCGGCCCGCAGATAGCTCAAGATTCATTTTAACCGATTGCGATTTTTAATTTTTTTTTTTAATGATTTAAAAAAAACAAGGGGGGGGGGATTATTAAAGTTGACAAAAATTGCTTTAAAAACATAAAATCAATTAGTGTACAAAAAGAATGTGAATAAGCTATGTGCCACACTAATTGGCAGATTTTTTAAAGAAATAGTTTATATTAAAAAATTATTTAAATTCTAATTGGATTTTGCAGTTCTGAAAAGCGTCTTGCAGTTACATACCTTTTTGCTTTTAAAAATTAAACGTAAATAAAATATTGTCCGTAGACAATTTAACAAATTAGCCGAGTTTTTTAATCAGTAACCAGTACAATCGGCTCAGCCGTTTCAAGATGTAGGCTTATAAAAGATTGTTTAGCTTTAGCTTGTTTAAACCATAATTAATGACGATAAACAAAAGCCTTCGCATATGCATAATTATTGTCTTAACGCAAAGAAACTTCATTAAAAGCATAGTTCAAACCGTTCCCAAGATAATAATTATTTTTAAGATTAGGAAGAAAAACATTTAATTCTTACAAAATACGCAACCTATGAAACAACCTATTCGATATGCACTTAAGACATTAATATACACTGATGTCTTTGTGAAATTTCCCTGATCTTCTTCGAGCTGCTGCTAAATGTTTCCATTTATATAACTGACTACTAAATGTATCCCATTCTCATATATAACTGAGATGTCCAGCAATACACTTCTTTATAATTCCCACCCTATATTATTTCTTTAGAATCATAATTCTTCTCTTTTGTGTCAATACGGGTTTTTTTTTTTTTAATTATAAACATTATCGTGATTAAGCACTTTTGCTTCTGTGCTAACCGAAGGTAACGGGAAATATGTGACCGTCCAAAGGAACGAAAATTTGTTTTGTGTACGATTACAAAAAATCCAAGACAGGGAAAATTTTTGGAACATGTCGGAAACATTTTTGGTTCCGTGTCTTCTGTCCGTCTGTCAGTCAGCTACTGATTTTAATGGAATTTAGTTGTTTGGTCATAATTAGCCTATTGTTGGCCCCACATAGGTTTCAACCTCCTGCTGTATTTTTTTTTTTTTTTTTTTTTTTTTTTTTTTTTTTTTTTTTTTTTTTTTTTTTTTTTTTTTTTTTTTTTTTTTTTTTTT
>KZ651346.1:465546-483818 GCA_001010745.2 Gerris buenoi
TTTTTATTATAGTTTATTAAAATTAAAATCTGTTGAATATTAATGTAAAAAGATCTATAAGTCTAATTTTTGTCAATTTATTACAGGTTTGATAATGTTCCAACGTGGAACGAAATATAACCAATTAAAATGTAGTTTGTTTTATTTCATTTTTAATTCAAAAAAATCCCTATTGACACAAAAGAGAAGAATTAAAATTAAGTAAAGGGGACAACCTAAATAAATATGTTCTTTAGAATCGATTCTTCAATTTTCTAACTATTTTTAGGATTTCGTAGACCATCCGCGAAACCCTTGGTTTGAATTTCCAGGGTTCTGTTGTAGTTGTTTTCCTGGTTTAATTTTTGTTAATCAAGGATCTTATACATAGAATGTTCATGATAAATCTTAAGAGTTAGAGTAATGAGTAGAGATAGTTTTGTGTTTTTCCTTTATCGAATCGTTATATATAACATGTTATACAGGGTGTCCCAGCTAATATGGAACAGCGAAATATCTCCGGAACGATGATAGATAAAAAGATGCGGTTTTCAGGGTTCGATAATGGCTAGAAGGCGCTTCCAAAACATATTATGCTGAACATTTTCTGTGTTCAGCAGAAGTGTGTGCAATTTACATAATTTAAAAAAAAGTGAATAGGAAGCCACATTTTTAAGACTAGATTTGGTTTCTATAGCTAAAAATAAGACTTATACTTGACCCGCACAATACAATGATAAATTCTAGCATCCATTAAACCTGGGTTTTTAAGCGGTGCGGATGGAGATTTGAAAAATACTTCATTTTGGAGGACTTGCTAGGCCCGCACTACATGAGTGTTCTGTGTTTAGCTCGTATCTAGCTAGTTTTAGCTGCGTATAGACGGGGCCCCAACAAAGTGTCCCATGACTCTTGGGAATTTTTTGCTCCGAGCATTAGTTTGCCGTCTGGAGAGCCATAAAGGTGCTAAAATTAAAACTTTTAGTCCATTTTATAGCTAAACTAATGGATTTAGAAGAATAATTGAATGTCAGAATCCAAATCCAATTTAAAATTCATATACCTTATATGTAACGGTTTTTGCCTAAAAAAGGGTGATCAGAAGGGTCAAATCAATAATGCATGGTTTTAAGAATGGATTTGGATTTTACGCCAAAACAATAATAACTTTTTTGTCTCTTTTTAATTATTTTCCTAAATCCATAAGTTTCAATTTTTGCATGTTCAGGGCTCTCCAGGCGGCAAACTAATGCTCGGATCAAAAAATTCCCAAGAGTAAAAAGTTCTTTTTTTTTAGTTACAGAATCCAGATCCAGTCTTAAAAATGTGGCTTCCTATTCACTTTTTTTTATTTCACACACTTCTGCTGAACAAAGAAAACTTCCAGCATATGTTTTGGAAGCGCCTTTTTAGCCATTATCGAACCCTGAAAACCGCATATTTTTATCTATCATGATTCCGGAGATATTTCGCTGTTCCATATTATGGCTGGGACACCCTGTATGTATATGTGTGTCCTTTATTTAATTACTGAATCCTGATGTATAACAAATTATGCTCTTTTGTAAAATTAACAGGCTATATTGGTAGCAATAATCATGATAAACTTAAACTATTCCAGCCATGATAATTATAACTCTTCTTTATTGTTAGACCTGGAAATTGGATTGAGTCCAAATAATGAGCAACAAAATAATCCAAGTCAATATCCTCCTTATATAGATTATTTCTCTTGCTGACATTTATTATTTTTAAAAAACTCCCATAAGTCAGTATGTATGCTTTTAATTCCTTCATTTTTTCGATTATTTGCAAATTAACTCTTTTTTTGAAATTGAAATAATACTAACACAAAAATCACTTTAGAATAATAATTTAATACGGCACCTGGTAAAACATATACCTAAAGGATCCTTTATGCTAATAAGTAGAATCATTTTTAGAGAATCGGATATTGCGCCACAAACACTGGCGTTATAATGTCTGGGCTATGAGAGAAGTCAGGGGCGAATCCAGTCAGAAACGGACCCACAGTTCAGGGGTCACAAAATATGACCTCTCTAGCCTTCCATATCATCATAACGTTTCGTCATAATGCGGCCCCGATATTTACGCAGATTATTTTTAAAATACGTTATTTATAACTTGTATAGAATATCATGTTATATTATATTATATTTCTTATTTCGACATTTTACCGTAAAAATGTTTCTGTTAATGAAATAGCTAACAGTATAACAGCTTCTTTAGTTTATCATCTGTACTTAAGTAAGTAGTACGTTGAAACAAATATATTAGATGATAATCAGAGCACAGTGTTGCTTCAATAAGGCAGCATTGTACACCTGGAAGTGCTACGTATCATCAAATAAATACTATATCTATTTCGATTGCTTAGCTTAAAGACAACTATTAGAATTGAACTATTTAACTCTTTTGCATTATTTTTTATGTTACAGTTTTACAGATAGACAATTTTGTTTAAGGGTCCTTAAGAAAAAAACAATGATGCAGTACAAGATTAAATAAAGCAATTCTCGTCCTTTTGTTAAATGACGGTCGCTTTATGTCCTTACGGTGAAAGCACACAATTAGCCAATTTATTTTTAATTACTATACTAAAACTCAGCTTGTTAATATTATACTTAAAGTTATACATTTAAAAACTTGTTTTGTACATATTTATTACTTGCAAATTAATTTTTGCTATAAGAAGCAGTGATAAAATTGAATTTAATGACATAAATTATCATGAGGGAGGCTACCCACGCCCATTACCCAGTGGTAGTACCCCTGTCGAGCATTTCTTAAATTCAGTGCATCGTTTGTGGGTGTGATTATAGTAACAGGTCTTGAGGTGTTCGCCACTTCAGCCAATGCGATGGTTTGATTGAACAGTGATATGACTAAAGGATTAAGATGGATTATAAAGCGGGAAGAAGCAAGGTCTTAGTGAATTGTGAGGTTAGAAACGTATAATGATTTGTGATTTTTCGAATTGAAGGAATTGGAGTTAATAAGAATTTAAGCGTTTGGTGTTTTAAATATTAAATCTGAAGTCAGATAAAGGACACACTAAACTGTCCAAAATGTTTTATCTATACTTCAGAGATTATAAAAATAATTGTACAATACCTCTGATAATTTAGTGTTCTAAAGTCGGAAGGTCAATGGAAATAACAAAATTATTTTTTATGTTTTTCATACAAACGGAACTATTTGCTAATATTCCAATACAATCTTGTGAAGAACTCCATTCCATTATGACCCCTAATGATTCTTTCTATGAACCTATTGGCAAATCGTCTGTCAGGTGAACATATTACACCCAATAACACCTTAAACACCAAATCTAACTAATATTTTTACCTTTCGCACATCATTTTTATATTATATACTTGTATAAAAAAAAAATAGCCAGTTATCTCACATGATAAGGAACAATTTATTTTCAAGTAATTTTGTAAGATAAATGTAGGATTTCCAATTATTACCACACTTTTTCTCTTTTTTTATTTCTCCCTACTTGTGAAAAAAAAGTTCTTAAATATCTTATTTTTTGACAGGTATTCAGTACTTTTGAAAGTACATAATTCGAAAATGCATTCATAGAAACCATAATAAAAGCGACACTTCTTTAGATTTTTACTATTCTTATAAAAATTGGTCTGAGCCAACTCAGACAAACTACTTATATTCGATTTCATTATTAAATTGCCCAGTGATTTCCATTTATTAATTTTCAAGATTCGTTGGTACATTTAATAATCATTGAAAATTACACCTAAATGTATGATAAATATAAGAATTTACTATAAAAATAACTTTTCCTCGGCGGGAAATAGAACCTGGTCTCTGTCCGTCCACGTTTATAGCTATTCAGGACCTTGATTATCGCGGGGATTTTTCGCGGGTTTTATATTGTTAGAATTGTTGAAATGAACAACATTTTAGAATTATTAAATCAAAATCTTCGGAACCACTTTCGAGAAATGTTTTTTCAGAATTTTTTTTTTTTTTCAGATCATGTATAACAGGTTTTTAGTCTAACAACTAATCATTTGCTTGTATTATTAAATGTACAAATATGATTAATTATTAGTTGAATACATAATAATTATTTAGTTGAAAAGAAGAAGCAGCCGTATAAAAAGAAGACACCTTTATAAAAGAATCAATTTGTACATAAATCTACCTAACCTTTTGCTATGATAATTTCATATTGGTTGAACATTTTGATTTAAATCTAAATCGATTTTATGCTTACTTTAGCCTTCTTATTGAAATAAGTTTATATTCATTCATCCTTCATAAAACAAAAATGAAATCAAAAATTTACGGAATCTTTTTTAATCCATAAATCAAGTGTTAAAATCTTTGCAGTGCTTATTATGATCTTAAATGTTTGTTACTTTTTCCCGATAATCTGAGGTCTAAATTGCTACTTACTTTTTGAAAGCTTACTTAAAGAAAAGGATTATTTATTTGCTTGCTTATCAAAAAACAATCGACTGAATCCATAATTTGAAATGTTTCTGCTCCAAACCACTTTATAGATTAATTTATTGAATGAATATACAGACCCCAAGCTAGGACCGGGAAGTTTTTTATACTTTAAAATTAAAAATTGTGAGTTATATTCAAGGTTAAAATTTGAAACTGATTTTTTTTTTTATCCTACCCTATTTAAACTTAATACCGTGTATATTTATCTTGTTTACTTTTAAACTACATTTGAATCCATTTATCCTCCCTTTTTAATCCATTTATCAGTAGGTAATAATTATCAATGCAGGTTAGTCCCATACATGTATTAGAATAATATCAGAAGATCTCGGATATGTTTTTGTCAGTATCTACATTATCTAAGAACATTTGTAGCGATTCCTTTTTGAAGTTGATACGGATAATTTTGATTTCGGGTCAACTCGATTGTTCTCCAGTAGGAGAAGTTCTCTTTCCATGGACAGGAATGTTCGATGGACCTTTTTCCCAGCAAAATTCCAGGAAGAGAGGGATTTTTTCTATGAAAGAACAAAAGTAAATACTGACATCGCTTTGGAAACTTGGCTTTCACCAGCTATAAAATACAGTGTAAGTTGGATTTTGGTAAGTGTCCAAGGTAAGGGAACCTCCTGATATGGGAATCCAAGGTAAGGGATCCTCCTGACAAGGGAGTGAAAAGTAAGGGAACCTCCTGATAAGGGAGTCCGAGGTAAGGGAAATTTCTTATAAAGGAATCGAAGGTAAGGAATTTCCTGATAAGAGTGAGGGATTCTCCAGATAAGGGAGTAAAAGGTAAGGGAACCTCCTAATAAGGGAGTCCAGGTAAGGAATCTCCTAATAAGAGAGTCCAAGGTAAGAAATCTCCTAATAACAGAGTCCAAAGTAAGGAATATCCTGAGAAGGGAGTCCAAGGTAAGGAATCTCCTAATAACGGAGTCCAAAGTAAGGAATATCCTGATAAGGGAGTCCAAGGTAATGGAACCTACTGATAATTTTACTTATACTGAACTTACAAGTTTTGAAATTCCTTTACAATAAGTACTCTCTACACAGAGTACATTTAGTCAGTTGAAAAACATTAGTTTCATATTGTTTTATTTCCTGTGTAGAGGAGCCAGGTCAGAGAATAATAGTAATTTTGTCTGACATGATCATATGAAACGAGAACAGAAATAAGCTTAATATAGCCTCACGTTAAAACTTTGCTATGCTTAGTGTTTAAAAAAAAAAAAAGTAAAGTTCTATACAAAGAAAGGGTCTGTAGATATATTATGTGAACTCATAACGTAATATTATATCTGGTGGTTTAAAACGTATTATCTTGATTATATAATATAGTTTAGTGATGATTTTATTATAAATATGTCATGGAAGCGGCAAGGGTACTTTGTAAGGATGACAATGGAACATCAATATAACATCATTAGGTTTAATATTGTAGTGTGAGTCAATAAACATTACCGAGGGCAATTCAACTGCTCATTGAGTCCAGGTGTCAACACCCACGCCTTCTTCTCAGCCAATTTATCAACTGCTTGACTTTTACGATCTTCACGATCACGGACCAACCAAAAATTCTGCCGAAAGTTCATAGGTGTGATAATATCATGGAAGAATAGAACAAGACACAATTTGGCAACTCCCTTAATTAACCTATAATATTTTTTTCAGCATCTAACACATAAAATGATGTCTAAGAATAGGTAATTTAACAAATCGGTTAATGTTCAGTGTGACAGCAAAGGATTTTACCATACAATAATAATACTGTTGATATTTATGTTACAGTATGAAATAATATTTAGAATAGTGGGTAAGTTCATTTTTTTCCCAAGTAACAATCGGACTAAGAAATAAGCTTCCTTAATGTATGAAATACAATAAGCATTGTGAAATAAAGTAATTGCGACCACAAAAGTATTCTTTTGGGACCAAAAGTATATTCAAAGAAAGACGATTCAGTTTATTTTTTCAAAGTATGTATATACAAATCGTCTAGTCTTATCGAGAGGTTCATAAATACAATAAAATAAATAATAAGAATTAATAATAATTTATTATCAACAATGAATTAAAGCTACTGAGCTTTTTAACAATATGATATTAAATTTTATTGACAATAAAACTTATAATGATTTACAGGGAATAAAACTCACTGAATCTACCATATAAAAACAATGCACCACTAAAGGGCTGAATAAACAAAAATCTACATTTCCACACATTGTTAAACTTATTGTTTTTATTCTGGTATTAAATAGTTTAATATCTCCTATTTAGAGATTGTTCTAGCAATTCGAACCAAATTTCATTCTTCTAAATATTTTTAAAGCTTTCTGTAACATTTCCTTTAAAAAGCTAGCTAGAGAGTAACATAATACTTACCGATTAGACTGAGTGAGAGTGATATAATATTCGTCGGAGAAGAGAAAAGCCTGTAAGGCGTGATAAAGAGTAGGTATATTGAAATGTCAGCGAGAAAAGGAAAGTAGTTGAGCCTTCCCCACTACTCCTCAGCCACTAACTACTTTCCATCACATATTCCATACCATAACTATATTTCCCTTCTTATACCACGTCGGCCGCTACCACGTCTTTTCGGGGGTTGGCAAGCGAAGCGAGTAGGGGGCGAAGCCGCCTAGTTATGTTAAATTAATTAAATTACATGTAAACCTACTTGGTAAGAACGAAATAAACTTTCCTAAATGAACTTTTCAAACATAATTCTGATATAAATGTCAAAAGATTGTAATAATTATAGTTTATTCCGTTCTTACCAAGTAGGTTTACATGTGATTTGTTTTAAAACGACTAGTTAAATTCATTTCGTATTCCTCACCTCGCGTTAAAATTTATTTACGCTTAGATTAACCAAGGATTTTTACACTTGCACGATGATCGTTTTGTAATTAGTAATTATCATAGCGGGAACCTAGCTAGAAATTATTGAAACCCTCGTTATGAAATATTATTTGTCTTTATTGAGAAGAAAAAAAATAAAATGAGTTATGTATAAGATCTTGAAATAAGATTGTGTTAAATAAAGTAATCATCAAAAGAAATTACATTTTTGAAAATAATAGTTTTTTTGTTTTTTTTATTTATCGTCTTGATTTTGGATGCCAAGGTATGTTTTGTGCAAACGTTACCTATCAAGTTAATTACAGAGTGAAATTTTTTGTTAGTTTACAAATTTGTTATGAGTAGGCATGCAACGATATATCCAAAATCGATAGTGTCAAAGACCTAGATATCGAAATTAGAGTGATAGTTCAAAGTGCGATGTATCAGCATATATTATGTATAACAATATATTCATGAAGCTGAGGATTATTTTGATTGATTTCTTTAGGCTCCACCGCTCTTTGAGGTTAGAAAATCATTAAAATTAAAAAGTTATTGGTTCTAAGCATGATATAATAAATCTAATCACATCCTTCATTCCTAATTTTAAGCACAATTTGAGCCCTACTTCAACTTCCTATGATAAATAGTACATGCGCCATTTTAATACAACGATAAAACTCGTATTAAAATGGCGCATGTACTATTTATCATTGGAAGTTAAAATAGGGCTCAAATTGTGGAGAATTAAAATTAGGAATGAAGCCTGTGATTAGATTTTTGATATATCTTGCTTAGAACCAGTATAATGTTAATTTTACTGTTTTTCCTAACCTCAAAGGGCGGTAGAGCCTTAAAAAGATGTCATTAAAGCTCTTTAGTTTTTCTATTAATGTGATGGTAGAACAATATACCATTCGCATTCAAATCAAGCTATAACAGAAGTAGAAATGTATTAATAAATTATATTTAATAATTTACTTATTAATTTACATATTAAAATAAAATTCATAATTACAATTACTTTTTAAGTTAAAATAATGGGTTCAAAATTAAAACAAAATAATAAAAAATTAGAAGGGGACTTGAAGTAAAGGTTTCAAAGTGGCTCCACATAAAGTTGGTTTGGAACCAACGTTTTGCGTATCCGCTATAAGAAGGCCGCATAGATAAATGAGTACGCGCTGAGCTCCGATAGCTGTGAACCCATCTTCCCTTAATCAGAGGAAGAAGGTGTTGATTAAAATTTTGAAAACACCACAGATCATAAGCGCACACACAAGTGAAACTGAGTAAGACTGACAGACGATGAACTCTCCCTTAACTGAATAAAACTTACATAGACGACTTACTCCCCCATTTCCCTTCGTCTTATGTAACTTTACTGAAGTCGAATCCATTAGAATTATGGCGAAAAATGAAAGGTTAATGCTCTTTGAAATTTTTACACCTTTAACAATTTATTTTATTTATATCTTTAATATTTTCTTTCTATTACCTTAAATAAAATTAATGTTTTACCGGTATATTGATAATACACACATCTAAAGTCCAATTTATAGAACATCGATATTTTTCAAATATGAGCCCAACTGAAAAAGGATTTCTAATGAAAAAAAGATAAGTCTATTTTTATAATTTGTCCTCAGGATATAAGAGAAGTGAAGGATGTAAGCCTTTACTGTCTAAAGAAGGATTCCAGATGGATTAGAAACAGCTTTATGAAGATATGACTTCGACCAAGCGTATCCACCCTGCTAAAGATATACGGTTTAACTTGATGGACCCTCAAAACAATGGTTCCTTGATAATCTTGATACAAGCATCAACAACAACCCCGGAGTTCCTCAAACCATAGAAGTCATCTGACCGTCACTTTCCATGCTCAGTTTTTCCCCCATAGATTCTTAAGTCAATTTTTTTATACGTTGGATTGTGACCCACTGACCCTTAACTATTCTTCAGCAGTTGTTACGAAACAAACGATCGTCCTCAGGGCTCAAATTGTGGAGAATTAAAATTAGGAATGAAGCCTGTGATTAGATTTTTGATATATCTTGCTTAGAACCAGTATAATGTTAATTTTACTGTTTTTCCTAACCTCAAAGGGCGGTAGAGCCTTAAAAAGATGTCATTAAAGCTCTTTAGTTTTTCTATTAATGTGATGGTAGAACAATATACCATTCGCATTCAAATCAAGCTATAACAGAAGTAGAAATGTATTATTAATAAACTATATTTAATAATTTACTTATTAATTTACATATTAAAATAAAATTCATAATTACAATTACTTTTTAAGTTAAAATAATGGGTTCAAAATTAAAACAAAATAATAAAAAATTAGAAGGGGACTTGAAGTAAAGGTTTCAAAGTGGCTCCACATAAAGTTGGTTTGGAACCAACGTTTTGCGTATCCGCTATAAGAAGGCCGCATAGATAAATGAGTACGCGCTGAGCTCCGATAGCTGTGAACCCATCTTCCCTTAATCAGAGGAAGAACGTGTTGATTAAAATTTTGAAAACACCACAGATCATAAGCGCACACACAAGTGAAACTGAGTAAGACTGACAGACGATGAACTCTCCCTTAACTGAATAAAACTTACATAGACGACTTACTCCCCCATTTCCCTTCGTCTTATGTAACTTTACTGAAGTCGAATCCATTAGAATTATGGCGAAAAATGAAAGGTTAATGCTCTTTGAAATTTTTACACCTTTAACAATTTATTTTATTTATATCTTTAATATTTTCTTTCTATTACCTTAAATAAAATTAATGTTTTACCGGTATATTGATAATACACACATCTAAAGTCCAATTTATAGAACATCGATATTTTTCAAATATGAGCCCAACTGAAAAAGGATTTCTAATGAAAAAAAGATAAGTCTATTTTTATAATTTGTCCTCAGGATATAAAAGAAGTGAAGGATGTAAGCCTTTACTGTCTAAAGAAGGATTCCAGATGGATTAGAAACAGCTTTATGAAGATATGACTTCGACCAAGCGTATCCACCCTGCTAAAGATATACGGTTTAACTTGATGGACCCTCAAAACAATGGTTCCTTGATAATCTTGATACAAGCATCAACAACAACCCCGGAGNTCTAATAGACACCATTGTCTCTTACATCTCAATGATTTCGCACTTGTAACAACCACACAAAACAAAAGTTTCTATCTTTCCCACATATATTTTAATAATAAAACAATCAAAAAGCTTATAAAAATGTTTCGTCCTTCAATTCATTCTAAAGCACGATTTCATTTTTTATTTATTTTAAAACCAAAAAAATTACTTCCCAAATATTTCTTCTTTATCTTACTCAAAATTTGGACATTAGATGTAAGTATTTAATCAGAGAATATGGATTTTTTCCGTCGATAAAAAAATGTGTCCTTCGTTTATATAGCACATTTAGAAAATTATTCCAAGATCAAAAGTTATACGGAAAAATTATACAAGATTTACAGAATTATACAAAAAACTATTACGAAAAGATTTTGTGACGAAAGAAACGCTTTGATTTGATTATTGAATTTATGATTTGATGATTTATAGCAATAAAGGATATAATCAAAAAGTGGAAGGTTATATAAAGTATCTTCAGGAGCTTATGATTTATAATACGATGGGGTAACAAAACCCTGTTAAATCTAGTAGATATGAGTTGGGACTATTAAATTTAGTCATTTGATTTAGTAGTAAAAAAAATCTTAACTACAAGACTTTCAAAAATTTCTTTGAAACTTTCAAATGTATTAATTAATTTTGAACTTATAACTCAAAATAACCTAAAATAGCCATTTTAATAAAAAATTAAGTCATTTAAAGGAAAACTGTTTGTGTGGAACTTTTCTGTTAAATACATTATTTGTAGTAGACATTGCAGAGGCATCATTAATCTATAAATTTAGTGACCTGTGTACCTTATTGCAGTGTGCAAAACACGGTATTACAATGCCAGCAAAGCAAGAATTTGCCAAGCAAGAATTTTGCGTGTTTTGCCAGCCAAGCAAGAATGGCGATATGAGAGCACGATCGTCTCTGATCAGCCCTATATCTGATCTTCTTGATCTGGTATAGGTCCAGAGTTAAGTGGAAATCGTCGGGCTCTAATTTATAAGTTATCATTATTTTATTAAAACTTGCTATTAACTTACTATTAATAAACATTGTTCACGTATCAAAGAGAGGGGAACTGCAAGTGTGATAGTCCATTGTCCCAATGTAATTGTACAAAATAATTTTACTTATGATGGAGACATTGAAAAGAGATTGAAAGGAATTGATGGAATTGACATAATTTGACCTACCTCGTTTTGGAAGGCAGGTGTGCAATTTACACTATTTTCCTTACCTCGCTTTGAGAAAGGGTGCAATCTACATTGTTTTTCTTACTTCGTAAAACATTCTTTTGTATTCCTGCTAAAAAAAGGTGTAATTTACAAATACCCATCAAACAGAATTCTGTTTCAATAAATACATTATAATAGAATTTAGATATTTTAAATACCAAAGTGAAAATAATTTAAATATAGGTACAGTTACACTTATTTGCATATTGTAAATCATAACAGTTTCTTATACAATTTATCATTCTACTTATCTATATTATCCTGTCTGTGAAGCAGTTTATGGAACAAGTTAAATAAGAGAACGCAAAAGATGAATACATATAATTTCTAATTAATCAGTTTTCTACCTTCAAAGATACTACGTGTCAACTTCTAAAGGAAGTTTTATTGTTCATTTCATAATCCATAATTCTTAACAGGACCTACGATTAAGGATTTGTAACCTTTGTCTGAGAAGCGGATGGCCAGGTCCAAGATATCCTTTCTAACGGCCTTGAAGATGAGTGCAAGAAGACATTCCATCTAGAACAAGTTCCTCCTACGGTTCCTGGACGCAAACACAGATAATTCTTCCTCTAGGCTAACTCGAGACGCTTCTGCCCGTCCCTCTTTAAGCATTAGACATGAGCAACCTTGACCCATCCATAAGCCTATTAATTCATGACTTACATCTTAATCATTCTTTCATAATCTAACTTATTATTGGGACGTCAACATTTTTCTAAAATATATTAAATTGATAAAATACAAGATCAAAATATTTCAAAACTATTTTTTTTAAAGGGTTGTGAAAAGTCTTATTAAAATTGAATAAAGAAGGATCTATAAGCAGGATAAAAATAAATCAGATTTGAAAGGATTGCTAAACGATTATATAAAGTGCTCTCGTAAAACTACAATAAAGCCTTACTGTACATAAATATGATAAAAAGCCAATTTATTATTTTCTATTCTATTAAGCGACAGCTACTTTTTTGAATATTTATTTAAGATTCTACATTTCCCAACTTACTCTCTGTGTGCGGCGTTACATAATTGAATATACAGTTTGTATTTTTCTTTGTTCTACAATAATGCTTTTTATCATTTCTCACTAGACGTCATGAGGAAAAGAAGGAATCAATCATGTTGGTAACGTAAGAAATCGTTGAGTATTTAGTAGATTTGTTTATTTAAATTACATACATATTTCATAGAGGTTTTATACATTTTTTCTTTAATCTCTAGCTCTGTTTACAATGGTGATGTTTGACGCAAGTTTTAAAACCTAAATATAAATCCAAAATGTTATTTTAGAACAAGCTTTAAAAAATGGAAAATAAGAGTCATTGGTATCCATGATTAGAAATTAAAATTATTAAAATAGACAGTGAGAAAAAGTGACACCAGGTATATAAGTAAAAATAAACCACATCCGGGAATGGAACACCGATTTGTGGGGTTGCCCTTTTATAAGCTACATTTAAAGATAACATACAGTTTAAACCATTTTTATTGTTTTAATATTTTAACAAAACATTAGGTAGTGCAAGATGGGAATCAGCAAATTTACATATCTAATGTTATCATCAGTGTGAAATCCGTCTTACCACTTCAGGAGTCGAACTATATCTAATATTTCGTTGCCTGGACTTCAGAGTTTTCAGGGTGTCTTGTGAGGTGCTATTCTTATTCCATTTCATTCTTCTTTATTCTTTTTTCATAAAATTATTTACTGTCATTATTCCCAGAATCTTTAGCTCACTAGACAGATACAGTGTAAAAACAAAGGCATTTCTTTAGATTGTTACTCCTCTTATAAAAAACAGAGGGGGTAACAATCTAAAGAAGGTGTGTAGAATGTTTTTCTTTAGACTGTTACTCCCCTAATACGGGAGTGGGATATTCCTTTGTCCCAAAGTACATTGGACTAAACATCCCTTTGTATTAATATATATTTAGTTAATCATTTATATTCTATAAAAACATAGGGGAGTACTAATCTAAAGAAGTACCGAAACAAATTTAATAGGTTATAATCGCCCCACTGTAGCTCCGTCTTTTGAATACTTAAGCTTATTGAATCGAGAGCTCCATTTTCGGATTTGCATGATTTATTTTTATTTAAGGGACTAATCACACCTAATTCTTTCTTTTCTTCGAGGTCTGCTCTTAGTTTAATCCTGAATGAAATAGTTATAAAAACCGAATTGCTAGGTCAATTTACGTTCGATATGTTCAAGGTTTAAATAAATAATAATCTTATACCTTTTAGCATGTAAAAAAATAAAACCATTCTTAATTAATAATTAAATGAAACATAAATAATGTTAAGAAAAAGTAGTCGTTTATTAATCTAAAGAATTGGAGAATTCATACTCTCGAGAACTTTTAGAGAAATTTAATTTCTGCCTAATGAATGGGTAATAGTATTAATATGGGGTATAGTATTAATAGTAATGTGTAATAGTATTGATTTAAACGTTAGTAAATAAGAAAGTTTTTTCTGAAGACCGAAAAGTTTAAGATCGGTTCTTTATCAAGTTATGGAACCATAAAAAATGGAATATTTAATTTTTTCTTAAAAATAAAATCTGTATACATTATTTATCATATAATTTGAATGCATGAAAATTTAATTTGTACATTTCTTGTTGGAAATTTTGTCAGCTTTACAACGACACCAAATATTTTATTTTAATCTTTTGTAATTTTGGAGCGTTAGTATTTTTATGAGCAAAGGTATGCGATCTTAAAAAAAAATCATAAAGTTTGACCTTGCGGGAAAACGGTTAGGATTTGACCCATGGTTCACATAGCGTCCCCATTGTAGCCATGGTTCACATTGAAGCCCATAAGACGTAGAACAACTTACTTTATTTTTTTACATATATATCACCAGTCACCCTGTATATAATTTAATTATGTATTTATAATGTTTATAGCTTTTACAAAATATAAATACGTATTATTGTATACCCTTAAGTGAATTTTAGTGGACAGATGTCGTTTATGTATTTATAAAAGTAATCTTAAGAATATTTGTTGTAGGTAACTGGCATAAAGTGCGTTTATCCGTTTCAATGTCAAATAATAAAGAATTAGAGAAATCAATTGTTAAAACTGAAAAAGGAAAATATATATTATTATTTCATAGTTTTTAAAAAACAATAGAGCATTCATTTTGTAAGTACAAGCGTATGATTTCAAACTCAACAAATGCAACTCAAAATATAATCTTTTCCCCTTTATTATCTCTATATGACGTGATTAAGTTTTACAAAGTGGGTAGAGATGATGAACCTATTGAAAGGTCGGGTTAAAGATAAAATGTGAAGAATCTTCAGGTTGTATTGTAACAACTAGAAAACTAATTTTAACCTGAGAGTGATGATCCGGCTGATGTAAGGTTAAAAACAGAAAATGAACACTAACACTATAAAATATACAATCTCTTATTTTAAATGTCACTGAAATTACAAACAGACTGACGGGATACAAGCACGATATACAACTTTTTTTTGTAAGTGAAATAAAGTTTTTGGTAGATATATTTAAAAATAGAAAAATTAATTAATACAATTTTCGAATTTTAATAACAATTTTCGAGCATTTTATATTAGTTGACTACTCATTTACAAATTAACTTGAGTTAGATACTAGATATAGTTGTTAACATGTGTTATTATTGCAGGATAATGTTTTAGATAAATATTATTGTAGACATGTGAACAGGACATCCGTATGTAGAATTCAAGGGAGGGGCATTATATTAGGTTATTAATTAAAATAAATATTAATTTTAGTACACCACATTACCACACATTACCCCTTAGTATTATAAAATGCGAATCGCTAGGTCAATTTACGTTCGATATGTTCAAGGTTTAAATAAATAATAATCTTATACCTTTTAGTATGTAAAAAAATAAAACCATTCTTAATTAATAATTAAATGTAACATATAAATAATGTTAAGAAAAAGTAGTCGTTTATTAATCTAAAGAATTGGAGAATTCATACTCTCGAGAACTTTTAGAGAAATTTAATTTCTGCCTAATGAATGGGTAATAGTATTAATATGGGGTATAGTATTAATAGTAATGTGTAATAGTATTGATTTAAACGTTAGTAAATAATAAAGTTTTTTCTGAAGACCGAAAAGTTTAAGATCGGTTCTTTATCAAGTTATGGAACCATAAAAAATGGAATATTTAATTTTTTCTTAAAAATAAAATCTGTATACATTATTTATCATATAATTTGAATGCATGAAAATTTAATTTGTACATTTCTTGTTGGAAATTTTGTCAGCTTTACAACGACACCAAATATTTTATTTTAATCTTTTGTAATTTTGGAGCGTTAGTATTTTTATGAGCAAAGGTATGCGATCTTAAAAAAAAATCATAAAGTTTGACCTTGCGGGAAAACGGTTAGGATTTGACCCATGGTTCACATAGCGTCCCCATTGTAGCCATGGTTCACATTGAAGCCCATAAGACGTAGAACAACTTACTTTATTTTTTTACACATATATATCACCAGTCACCCTGTATATAATTTAATTATGTATTTATAATGTTTATAGCTTTTACAAAATATAAATACGTATTATTGTATACCCTTAAGTGAATTTTAGTGGACAGATGTCGTTTATGTATTTATAAAAGTAATCTTAAGAATATTTGTTGTAGATAACTGGCATAAAGTGCGTTTATCCGTTTCAATGTAAAATAATAAAGAATTAAAAAAATCAATCGTTAAAACTGAAAAAGGAAAATAATAATATTATTACTTCATAGTTTTTAAAAAACAATAGAGCATTCATTTTGTAAGTACAAGCGTATGATTTCAAACTCAACAAATGCAACTCAAAATATAATCTTTTCCCCTTTATTATCTCTATATGACGTGATTAAGTTTTACAAAGTGGGTAGAGATGATGAACCTATTGAAAGGTCGGGTTAAAGATAAAATGTGAAGAATCTTCAGGTTGTATTGTAACAACTAGAAAACTAATTTTAACCTGAGAGTGATGATNTTGATGAGCTATAAGCTGGATTTGATCTAGTGACCTCCAGCTCATTAAGCAAACGCTCTACCACTAAGCCACCCCACTGTATTGAATCGCTTAGCATTAAACTTACTATTTAAACAGTACATATCTATTTAAATATTTTAATTATAACTAGCTCTTTTATTAACCATATTTTTCTGCCCGTTGCCACGGGCAAAACGGCTAGTTTATAATAAACGAGCAGTTAAGACCGTTAATTTTATATTTAGATATAAAATTATCAAATATAAGTAAATTAATTTAGATAAGTTATTTTATCTACTTGTAGACCAACAAATCAAAACTAGTATTTATTTTTATTGGAATATATAAATCGCTTATAATTTAGATGATGAGTGAGTGATTGAGTCAGTAACAAAAATGTAAAAGGTTGAATATTAAGGGCTAAATATTTACAGTATCCTAAGCTACTTAGGCCTAATCTATGTTTCAAACAAGAAAAACCCATTGTAAGAGAAAGCAGAGATATGAGGGTGAGAAAAATCGAGTGATTTGGTTCAAATAAAGATGTACTGCATGCTTACTTGAACTTGGCCTTGTGCACTCCCGTGCGTGTGCGTTCAGATTAAAGTATTTGAGATTGCATATTAGGATAAACGAATTAAGTTGTATGCCTGCAACTCGTTACTTGGCGGTAGCCGGTAGACGGATTAATTCACAAAATATTTTAATAAACGTCCTTGGACCCTTTTTAGGCACATTTAATACTAAAACAGATTATAAACATGTTTTATACTTAATAAAAAATACCAAAAACAAATATATAACTAAACAAGGAGATTGAAGTATGTTTCGATAAAAACTTGATTTAAGTACAAATTCCGTTGGTACAAATCAAATAATTGAGTCTGTCGCAAGCTAATAACCTGCCTCCAAAAAAGAAACAAAATTTAAATCAATATTGTAGAAGATGTATCTCTTTAAAAGCTTATTTTACTTTGGATCGTTTCAAGCTGTCAGATAATACTAGATTACAAAGTAACATCTGTCAGACTCGTCAAATAAATATAACCAACAGATATGCTGAGGATGAAAAACAAATATTACAAAATAAAACCCAAATATTTGTTCATAATCTATCTCACGGAATCCTTAGCTTCATTTGACATGGGATTCTTTTCTTCTTTTTTAAATTTTATTTTATTTTTATGTATTTTTTTTTATAGAGATTTTACAAAAAAAAATTATAGTCATGAAATAAATCAAACCTTGGCATTTGATATAATATAATTGTTATATAAAGAAATATGAATAATTGATGGATCTCATTTTTTTTCATATAGTTGACCTGAACATTTAACCCTCGGGTTGCCCAAAATTAGCTTTCATTATTTAATCAAATTTAATTTAATTTAGTCCTTGAAGATGAAAAATAGTTTCTTTTTTACATTCATCATAATTATAAGAAAAAAAAAGATAATTGTCCAAGTACTATTTAATCTTGATCTGGATCATTACTTAAAGAGGTTTTTTGCATTTCAACTTGTACATTCCAGAATATACAAATAGTCTGCTAT
>KZ651346.1:493657-503834 GCA_001010745.2 Gerris buenoi
TTTTTTTTGTTTTTTTTTATTAAAATGTATTATAATAAATTATTGATTAATAACATTCTTGTATGTCATACTTCTTATTAATCTAACAGAATACATATTTATTAGTTTATATTTTAATTACAATATAATTTATTGCAATATAACTTTACATGTTATAATTTAAAATAAAAAAAAATGTTGAATGTAGTATAAATACTCGTATATAATTTATTTATTTATTTTTGTTTTATTTATGTATTTTTTATTTGCATACACAATGATGTATTATTATTATTATTATTATTATTATTGCTCTCCTTCTATGGCCAGATCAACACGTGATAAGTAATTTACTATTTTAAATTTGTTTACTATTTTACTCATCTACTCAATCTGATCGTCAGTGTGAAACATGTCTCACTTTTCTGGGATTCGAACTCACCAGATTTGTCGGTGTTTAGGCCTAGGTTTTAGTCGACCGATGAACGAGTTCACTAACACTCCTGAACTAATTCGGGATTTCTTTAAATACATTAGGAACATACAAATTGGGAATGAAACTTTTTTTTTTTTTTTTTACATAAAATGTGGTATAAGCAGGAGTATGAGATATAGGTATAGGTGTATGATATTTTATGTCTTTAACTTATAGACAAGCAATACTACTTGGAGGTATTAAAAACATTTTTTAAATTTGGTGCAGTAGATGTTTGTGTTTTACATGGTCATTTTAGTATTTTATTGATTTGTTCCAACTTCCTTATTTGTACCGTACTTTGCATCGTCCCGCGGATCGTTAGGGAATCTTTTAGAACGTGTTTTATGAGCAAGTGCTAACATTGTATATAATAAAACACCGCCAGGTTGGAACGGGTTTTTGACTCTATTCGCAACAAGTATTGAAACATTTAAGGAAACCTAATACACAAGGAGCCTTCTTAATGCGATATGTGTGACGATTTACATCCACCATTTTTTTTTACCATTAACTGCGCATGGCATACAAACCAAACCTTGGGATTTTGGGATTGCCAGAGGATCGTTTGTACCCTACAGTAAACGGTTCGCAAAAGATTCAAGCTTGGATTGGATCAGTTTGGAGTACGGATCGAAACACTGTCGCAAGTAGGGTTAGACCGGCATTTATCTATTGCGCACGCCCTTGACGATCTTGCGAACGGTACAGTGTTTGGTTAAAACAAACCTTATTGCTTGTTCTTGCTATTTTTTTTTTTTTTTTTTTTTTTTTTTTTTTTTTTTTTTTTTTTTTNGTTAATACTCAATACATGTAGTGTTGGTTCTGATAAGTAGGAGGGTTGTGGTAGTCGGTGCATTAAAACTCACTCACCTATCAATTAAAACATAGCTTTAAGGCCCATTTACAGTTAGATTAGTGCAAGTGTGAGTGTTAACTGCGAGTACTTAGTAAAAACACTAAACCCCTTTGGCCACCATGTGTTTAGTGTAAGTGTTTTGAAATTTTTAAGCAAATTTTAACTCGACACTTGCCAAATTTAACTAAACACTTGCACTCGCACTTGCAATAATCAAAGTAAATTGACCTTTACCTAAAAATTACAAAATTCTGATGAAAGTCAAAAAATAAGATGTAAGCTAGTTTCCATAACATCTCCATATTATGTTGAAATATAAATATGACATCAGTTCTTTAGAAGCCTTTCTATATGTATATTACAGAGAATGTATCGACTGTTGACAAAGGCATAAAGGCCCAACTTTTTTTTTTATTCGTTTTTATTTTTAATTTTGAGAAATTTTCTTCCCATAATATATTATCTAAAGGTACCCCATACACGGTAAAAAC
The DNA here is from genome assembly GCA_001010745.2 of Gerris buenoi. NCBI lineage: Eukaryota > Metazoa > Arthropoda > Insecta > Hemiptera > Gerridae > Gerris > Gerris buenoi. The sequence continues at coordinate 495,462 of KZ651346.1, forward strand.
ATTTTGGCAGTGTATGGGGTGGTTTGATGTTTGCGCAAACATGATGTTTGACGTGTATGGCCTAAATTTGTCCGATATCAGGTTTGTGCAAACATGTTTGTGCAAAATTTTTGATCGTGTTTGGCCTTTAGCTTTCCAATTTGATTGTAGTTAATTATTTTCTCGATTTCACCTTGGTATGTGAGTTTCCTGAGCTTGTATGCCCATTTTCATGAATGTTGACCCCTTAGTTTAATCTGCAGAGACAACAGATAAAATACTTTTTTAAATCGTTTAAAACACTACAAAGCTAATTTTTTCTCAAACTCAATATCTTCTCTCTTTATATGCTAAGTATATATATGAGAAAGTAAAAACTACTTATTATTCTGGACAAACGAACTCTCGTCACTTAGGATCATTCTTTAATATTCATTTATGTATTTCTAAAATAATTACAGAAATAATCATTTAAATATTTACAAAAAAAAACACAGATAAACTTAACATCAGCATATAATTTTGCTGTAGGGCTTAAAAACTTAGATATGAGAATGATGTAACCAAGTAACAGGATGATTTCGATGCCTAGTTCAATTTAGGCAATCAAGGTTATCTTACGTTCTACGTGTCAGCTTTATATCCAGTCAGATTAATTCGAACTTTCTTAATCCTTATAATTAATTTCTTCTAGCCTTAGAGTTTTGTAAAAAAGTAATAATAATTATTACTTCAATAGTACAACTAGAATGTTTAATTGCTTTATTAATGTTTTAATATGTATAATTGTTTATCCAATTTATATATATATATAAATTGTATATATATATATATTGTCCTGAGCAAGAGGTCGTCATAGAAATGCTGCAGATTATATGATAGAATAATTATTATAGGTCGCAGCAGATTAAGGCAAACTTGACCTTTATTATACATCTGTATTTTCATATTTGGTAACACGCACAGTCAAATACTTCTAGTAAATATGTATGATGTCATAATTGTAACTAAGGATGATCGATATATTATGTGTCATTGTTCATTTGATATTGGTAAGGATGAATCTTCTACTGTTATATAATTAGAACAGTTATTGTATTTCAAAAAAGAGTATCCAGCTGCATTTTATGAGATAAATAGTTTGAAATAAGATGCATGAAATAATAATTATTTTATAATAAAATTAACAGAGGGCGTAGGTTATATATAATTTGCATTCTGTTTTGGCATGACATCGTGTTGTTCCACATCAAGATGGAACCTTAGAATGAATGTTGAGTCATCCGAGGCCTTGAAATTTATATTTCTTTATGGTCGAATGAAAGATCTGGTGTAATCGATCAAGAAAAAAACTTTTCTTTATATGGTTCTTAATTGANTAGATACAAATATATATTATTAAGTAAATTAATTTATTAATCTATAGAATACACAATACTTAATTCTGCCTGTAATTCTGCCCTTAAATATTAACTCTAACCACCTCTTTAAGGCAATTCTGCCATTAAATATTATATACTTGATCCAGACATTAATACAAATAAAGTTTCTAACTTAAAGGTCATTCCTTAAGCTTTGCTCTGCATAAGATAAGTTTATTGTTTTATTTTAGCATTATAACATATAATAAACCAACATACTATAAGAATGAAATGTCAACCTATAAGTGAATGTACATGAAATAGGTTCATTGCACTTCCATTCATATTGAGTAAAGGCATTCAACCCACCTATGTAAATTTAATGCATTAAATATTTCACTTTTATATGTGCAACAGCACATATGACTTTATAATCTTCAATTTATGGATGGTGGCATGGCAACAACTCTTCATAAAGTATAGGCTAATCAGAATTGAAAATTAATAATATAAGTATTATTTATTATGGAAAATATAAGCAATTAAAATAAAATCTAATATACTATGTGTATCAATTTGTATACATGCGTAGAATTGATACAAAAGTTGTATACATGTGTACAATTGATACAAAATTTGTATACATTTATACAGTTAATATATAATTTGTATGAATGTATACAATTGATACAAAATTTGTATACATGTATACAATTTGATGCATTTATGTTGTATAATGATGTATAAAATATTTGTTTTTTAGAAGAATAATTAATAATAATGTTTAAGTGTAATTAATTATTACACTCTTCTATATTATAACTTCACTTTCTCCAAATCTTTTAACCTCAATTTGACCCAATTTTCGCCAGCTAAAACTCTGAAATTCGCACTGATTTTTTATCGATAACACAAAAATCAGTCATTAGTTAACAAATTTTTATTATCTAAGTTGAATTGATTGAATTAAGAAATTCTTAAACACATTTATTTGAATTTTCTTTCTACTGAGTGATTAGTGATTATATAACTTCCGTTACCATCGTAAAGCCCGGCAGCCAAATGGGCCAATAAAATTGCAATAAGAACGAATCTTTTTTTTTATACCTCCAATTTTAAAAGTTCCAAGAAAGAAATCCATTTTAAATGTCAGTGAACATTTTGGATCCATGTTTGTCTGTCGGTCGATCGCTCAATTTTTTGCAAACTAGTTTAAAAGCTACTCATCCGATTTAAATTAACTTTTGATGGTAAGCCATAATTAGCCCATTAATTGGCTCCATAAAACAGAATTTTCAACCTTCTGCGCCCTTTTGGTTGCTTTCTGCAAGCACACAAAAATACATTTATTTAAACCACACCTATATCTTCAAAAGTAAGTACTCATCAAATTTTGAATAAATTTTAGACGGTTCATGGAAAGTAGCCAGCCGATAGCCCTCAGATTGATTTCAGTCGTCTACACTCTTTAGACTCTTTTTCAACTTTACTTCATGTAAAAATTAAAAAAAGTTTTGTCGGATTTTAAAAAATAGGGGGAAAATAACCTATAAAGTAAAAACATAAAATCATTAAAATATACGAAAAAGGACGCGAGGACACTAATGGCAGAGCATATTAAAATAGTGTATTGTGTTTTGATATTGCACATGACATCTATACAAATACAATGTTAGGTTTTAATATAATTGTACAGGCAACCAATTTATATTATATTTTAACAAAAATGTCGCTTCACCTTTCCAAAATATCTTAGTATAAGTGTAATTATAATATCTACAATAGCATTTTATTTATTATTAAAATATACTAGCATATAAAATAATAATTGTTTATTATAAATTCTGTGCTAGGCATTTGATATGATGTTGAAATCGGTCATATGGGATTGAATCCTGTGAGAAAGGACCTTTAGATTTTTATAACTATATAATTTGCTTTGCAAATTTACCAATCTTTACTTTCAATATAAATGCATATTGTAGTAAACCTATAAGGATTTCCTGTTTTAAAGGATAGGTTAGGATGAGTTAGAGCAGAATCGTGACATTAATTTCTTACTGTGTCGGTGGAGTGTTCTCCATTAAAATGGTTGTGATCCAGTATAGAATAGAAATAATTTTTGAAGATAGGTGTTAAAAATAGCATTTAAAATTATAAAAATCGTGTTTTTATTCTCCTAGTAATCCTTTGAACAAAAATAACCTTCCGGTGACGATAAAAATGCTTTTAGATTTATAGCGGATTAACACGTAGTTCGGTAGCATCATAGTGGCTCTATTTTATTCGGTCACACGACACCTAAATGCCTTTTTCGTGACGACAATCATCGGTTGTACACAGACATGAAGAAGAGCATTTGTCTCAACGTTGACTTACCCGGTGACCTCTAAAGAAGCCTCCTTCTTCATCTATACTTTGATCCTTTACAAGCTATAGATTGAGTGGTAATTTGAAGGCACGATTCTCAATTATGAACATGAGGTATAGATTATTGATGTGTAGCAATATAGACTAAATTGTGTATGTCGTGAATTTCTCATTGAAATATTAAANGCACTAATCACTAAACACTAAACACTCGCACTAAACACTAAACACTTGCAAAATTTACTAAACACTCGCACTAAACACTAAACACTCGCACTCGCACTAATCAAAGTGTAAACGGGCCTTTTTATTAAAATTTTATCAACAAGGAAGACTGATTTTTTAGGAATGCATGAATACCAATTCATCAGTGCAATGATGAAATGGTACAAAAACGTAATAATACTCAGTGCGTCTTCTCAAGACCTCACCTCTTTCATTTCATCAACCCCTAGTTTAATAAATGTCAGTCCCATCTTCATTAATTTGCCATCACCACTTCATTAAACTTAATTAAAAATAATTAGATGATAAATTATTTAGCTTAGATTATTTTATATACTGTATGTGCTAAGTTTCTGTTAGCCCTCATATATAACTAGTTACGTTATACGGTGGTAAAAACGTAGGATCACTTGTAAGGTTTTACTTTTTATTTTTACTTATTAATCAATTAATTTATTAGGTGATATTTAAATTAAAATAATATTGTTGACCATAAAAACATAATTAAATTGCGGCTTCCAGTAATCTTAATACCAACAATATTTCAATTATGTTGCCTTGAAATGTAAACACACACTAATATTTTTCCCCTGTTATTTTAATAATTATTTAGAGAATGTAATTCCTTATAAGAGATAAACAAATATAAAGAGGATGACAAATTTAATTGTTGCCACATTGTAACTAAATAATTACTCTAGTTAAATTGGTGGGTAATAGGTGGTTATAACCAGAGTAATTTAGGTACTCGGTTATCTACTAACAAGTAGGTATCCAAGTAAATGAGTACCATTTCATTTAGACAATATATTATTATGTAATAGTGCATGCCTTACCGGACTTTATCATTGAAGTAACCGTAGTAAAAGATGAAAAAGGATTGCAGATGGCCAACTGATAATGTAGAAACCAATAGCTTTTTAAAAAAAACTACTGCACGATGTATTACCACTAACATTTATTAGCTATTTGCATTTGAAATATTTCTTAATTGTTTTATTCGCAATTATATCAAAAATTAGATTAGCTATTTTACAATACCATAATATTTTAGATGTTATCATCTTTACAACATTAAATTAGCATGCATAACATTCCTAAAGCACGATGCTTTACAGATCTAAAAGCAAAATGCTTTAAGTAAATGTCACTAGAATTATTTGAAGATGTTGCCGCTACACAATACCGCGTGATGGGAAAATGTTAATACAAACCTCACTCTCCCAGTGCAATTACTTCATATTATTACACTTGGCTNCTCCTTCTTCATCTATACTTTGATCCTTTACAAGCTATAGATTGAGTGGTAATTTGAAGGCACGATTCTCAATTATGAACATGAGGTATAGATTATTGATGTGTAGCAATATAGACTAAATTGTGTATGTCGTGAATTTCTCATTGAAATATTAAATACCTAACCGTTAAAATTGAACTTTATTAGCAGTTTAGTGCAGCCACAATAGTACGGTATTATACCAGGAGCAACGAACTTTAATTACGTCTCGTCTACTAAATATTCGACCTTTGTATACCGATAGTGAGATCAAGATAAATCAATAAAACTAAAGAAAGGCATTGAAAAAGAGGTGTGGGCAGAAAAACAACATCAGTTACTTGTACTACATATGATAAACTAGCGGGATACCCGTGCTTCGCTACGGAGTGTTATTTTAATTTGCTAAGCTTATAAATTACCGTGGAGAAACATTTCAGTTATTTTACTAGGCGAGAATATCTAGATTCTATCCCTCGCACTTATTTTCACCTCCTCTTTGATAAGATAATTTGCAAATATGCTAAAATTATCCCCCTCCTAAATGAAAATCAGACAAAACTGTAGGCACATAAGAACAATTTATTTTCCGTTAAACTGCTTTTTAACGATATGCATCATGAAGGGTAACCATTACTTTGTCATTTGTACCCCGTACCCCTGTGTACCAAACTTTTAATTTCGTAATCTCATGTAGGCAGTGGCCGTAACCTTATTTTGAAGAAAAAGTGGGTAAAGATTCATGAAATTGGGATAAAACTGTAGATTTGTATAAAAGACATACCTTCATACGGACACTCTTCTTTTTATATAAGACAGCTTATTTTTGTTGAAAATATAATAAATAAAACTGTACATAAAAAAATACTGTACTCTTCAAGAGCTTTTCAATGATATGCATCATGAAGGGTGTTCAGTACTTTGCCCCCGTATTCATTACTTGTACCCCGTACCCCTGGTACAAAAATCTAAATTTTTAAAATCCATGTAGACAGTGATTTTCCCCATACTTTGATGGTCAAGTGTGCAGATTTTTATAATAAACATACGCTCATACGTTGACTTTTATATATATATGGAATATGACCGCCATCTTGAATCAAAATGCCCGATTGGTAAACCATTTATCAAAAGTTACAAATTTCATAAAAGTAAATTTCTAGTACAAATGGGTTTCGAGATATCGTTTTGTGGAATATNTGTTCACGATTAAATTATGAATAATAATTTAAATTAAATAAATTAAAATAAACATTTATTTTGTAAATGCTGTTGGCTATAATTTACCTACTTAACCTTTATCCTACGCTTAAGATTGCGTATTTGAAAAATATTGAACTGTAATATATCTGTATCTCTAAGTATCAAAATCAATAATTAATATTATTAATGGGAAATAGAGATTTAAATCCTACTGCTGTTAATAAAAACACGTACCTTTGCATTTACACTTCAATCCTGCACACCTGCGCAACTACGACTAATACGACTGAGTATATATTGTGATTTCTTTTAAAAACAAAAAAGTTAAATAAAATATAAAATTTTCCTCAAAATAAAACGACATCCTAATCACTTGCACTAATCACTAAACACTAAACACTAGCAAANATGTTTTTACCGTGTATGGGGTACCTTTAGATAATATATTATGGGAAGAAAATTTCTCAAAATTAAAAATAAAAACGAATAAAAAAAAAAGTTGGGCCTTTATGCCTTTGTCAACAGTCGATACATTCTCTGTAATATACATATAGAAAGCCTTCTAAAGAACTGATGTCATATTTATATTTCAACATAATATGGAGATGTTATGGAAACTAGCTTACATCTTATTTTTTGGTCATTTTGTAGTATTAAAAACATTTGAATTATTATTATAGTTACATAGTTATAGAAAGTTATTATAGAAATTTACCTTTGATCACACAACTTTTTACGCTTACTTAGCTTATTTTTTTTACTTAAGTGTTTTGTTGGGATTTAAATTTTCCTAATGGATAAGCTACCAAAGAAAACATTAGGGCTCATGTATAAAATTTGATACACTAAACCTTGAAGCATAAACGATCAAATTATTTTACTAAGATAAATCAATAATACTAAAGGAAAGCATTGAAAAAAAATACAAAAATAAATAAATGTTATTTTTAACATTTTTTTTATTGAAATCTTAAGTAAATTCCTCACAGTAAATAAGCTTACAACGACAGATTTAGTCAATTTTGTTTGAAATGAAAATAGATATCAAATAGAGTGATGCAAACCAAATTAAAAGAGTTAAAAGCATCTAAATTTACAAACATCTAACATTAAAATACACCTCCTTAATTTCAAGTTACAGTGATGTAATATATATATATATATATATATAATGAAATCATTGTGTTATTTCCTTATCATTATACCATGATCCATTGTTAGCGAGGAATTATGTGCCGCACTTTAATTGGCAGACCTTTATCAATTTAGAATGTTCCAAAAAAAAAAAAAAACTGAATCAACTTATACTAAGCATTAGCGGTAGAATTAAAGTAAAAGTAAGGGTTTCAGTTGAGAAGAATGGAACCCGTTTAAAGTTGCGGCAGAGATAATGAAAAACAAGTAATTTCACTTAACTTGACGCTTAGGGTTGGGATTAGGGATTAAGGGTTAAACCCAAAGACAAAGATAAGAGAGCAGAAACCCTCCCCCCCCCCTGACATGGGTCTCAAGCTTTGATGCAGAGAGAGAGCAGAAAATTAACTTGCTGCACACACTCTCAAGAGCAGCAATTTGTTGTAATTCCCAGGATCTGGGTGTAAATCCGGAGCTGATGAATACTTGCAGACTTCAGTCCCTTCCAGTACTTGCTAAGTCCCTTCCAGTACTTGCTAAGTCCATTCCAGTACTTGCTAAGTCCTACTTAATTCCTTTCAACTTGGATTCTAAACTTATATAATTAACAGCCAATATCTGAATTGTAATTCATTATTACCATCTAAAATCTTGATACATTTTAACAGTCTAAAATACATTTTAAAGGTCGGACTTCAACCCCATCGTAACGCTAATTTCAACGCCAAACCAAGTTATTGAAAACTAAAGTGAAGCTGTTACAAAAGAATTTAAATAATAATAATAATAATAATAATAATAATAATATTTTTATTCCTCACAATA
>KZ651346.1:513851-534795 GCA_001010745.2 Gerris buenoi
ATAACCTAATTTAAACACTGGGCAATTACCTTTAATTTGGTTTTTGTTTCAGCCTTCTAGGACAAATATTTTAGGAGATATGAGCGTTGACGTAAATGCCCACAAACACACAAATTAGCGTGCGAAGGAAATCAAAAATGGCCGCCACACCTAAACGGTTTAAGATAAAAAATTTTTAAGCATTGTTTTGAACACCTTAAATATGAGAGAAACAACAGGGAAAATATAAAATTTTTTTAAAATGGTCGAGCAACCAACTATTTAATTTTTGGACCACTTCGTATGGATTGACCCAAAAACAAAAAATAAACAAAAAAAAAAAAATAAAAACACAAGATAAAAGAACGTTGTAATTACTGTAAAGCGATTTTTTTTAATAATTTAAGTACATATCAACTTTAATTAATAATTAATGTACATATTATTATAATTATTAAAATTAAAAAAAAAATTAGACAGTTTTAAGTTATAATCAAACAGGTAAATTTTAAGATACCAAATATTAGTCCGTTTAAATTCTGTACCTGCATAAAAATTATTTTATATGAGTTAAATTCTGTACATTGTACTGCACATATAAATTATTGGGGTAGGTACTATACAAATTTCAATATTTTCACCGAAGTAAGTTTAAAATTTTGTATAATTTGATCTTTATTGTACAACCACTATCCAACACACACACACACACACACAGTTGACAATAAAAAGTTTCATTTGACTAGAATATTTACTAAAATAAAGCTTACTTTAATAGTAAAATAATAACATTTCATTTGTTTAATAAAAAAAATATTATCATGATAGAAAAATTTAAAATAATTTAGAATTTAAAATATTATGATGCATAACAGCCTATTTTAAATCATTATTTTAAGATTGTTATTAGTGGACGAAATACAAATCAAAAAACCGCACTGGCTTTGGTTGCCGGATGACAAGATATTATGCTGTTTGATACAGCATAGGGATGATTTCTATGTAATTTCTTCTTATCCTCTTTTCTAGTAATATTCAATTGACCTTAAATCATTGACTCGATTCTTGCTATGAATTATTATACATTTTAATTTTGTTAGTACACTATATTTTTAAAATTGTGGTAAAAAAAAGTGTAGCATTTACAAAATTACTTAAAATTTATACAGTAACAAAATACCTTTATGATAAGGATAAGTATAAAGTGAAATATTAAAGAAGGAATTTTCAGCTAATGATCTTTTAAGATGAATAGATTTAGAATCAAAGAAGGCGATATAGAATCTGAAGTCATTTACTGTTACTGTATTTAGATAAACGTATCTATTTGTATATCGTCGTGGTGTATCATGTGCCGATAGGAAAGAGCTATACTGACTGTGGAATGCTCTTTGTATGCATGAGTGGAACGGTAGTTTGGTAAGGCCACGGTCAAGGTTCTCAAGTAGGTCCTGTCGAATGCTGCAAGATCTTGAGGGGATGCTATCCTGAAATCCTGACTGAAGATGATCCTGCGGATGATACACTAGGGTGGTAGGGATGTCATCCCCCTGGTCTACCATCTTCCCCCCACTATTTCAATATATAAACCTAGGGTAGCTTCTTCACCCTCACACATCTTCCTATCTTCTTACACCCCGCATCTTGGATTACCTATTTCTTCTTTACTTAATCATGATGAAGCTGGTAAGTTTAATTTATTCTATTCTAATAAGTATTTAAGCATCGAAATTTAAATTTAATTTTGGTAATGACTTTCTCAAATGGTGTGTTCAAAAATTTGAATATTTTAATAGCATCATCCCCTTCGGAACTATATTCAACACATAAAATGTTTCTAACTTTTGTCGGGTGTTTAATTTTTTTCTTAGACATTAATTTGTAAACTGTTCGGTACTTCTTTAGATTGTTAGTCCCCTATGTCGTTTTAAAATTAAAATGACTTTGACTAAATAACGTAGTTTGGACGTTAAGTCCAAAGTACTTTGGGACAAAGGAATATCCCACTTTTGATTTGACAAGGGGAATAACAGTCTTAAGAAGAACATTCCGTACATCTTTTATACATTGATACCTCCCTCTGTTTTTTTAATAAGGGGAGTAACAATCTAAAGAAGTAAAAATTGTCTAACTGTATGCAATAAACAAATCATGAAACATCATAACTATGTTCAATTTATGAACTTAGAAGAATATAAGTATCACAACTTTGAACAAGTTAATTTTTTTGAACATTGTTAATTAATGACATTATTAAGTTGACAATAGACATAAAAAAATGTATCGATGATCTAATTCAGCAATAAATGGTGTTCAGAACAATTCAACCAAATTCATTGTTTTCGTAATTTCACTAAATTCTTTATAACTAAAGTTAATTCCTAATTCCTAATCTTTACAATCCACTATTTACTTCAAAATCCAGCGTAATCTCTAATTTGTTGGATTGCTATAGATTTTAATTTTATTTATTTAATTTCCTAATTATAATTTTGTGAAATAGTCTGAAAATGTCAACATTCGATTATCATTATCAATATTCGAGCTTCGCACTAATACATTATTTTTTAATTAACAGTTTACTTTCAAAAGTGTGGCCGTGATGATGACTATTAAATAGGTTAAAAGCACTTGATGATAATAAAATATTTTTATAGTGATATAATGATGGAGATAACTACTTTGATTATTGACTGTATAAAACTTATATTATATAACCTTTATATTATATTTAGTGCTAACCAATTATCATGAAATCTAGAAAAAGCCCTGCACATCAAAGTTTATTGTGAATTTTTGACATTTTCTTTCCTGTATCAATTGAGCTAAATCTAGAAATTTTAATAATCCCGTTTTGGAATAATTCAATTTGATACAAGTCTATTACAACAAATTTTTCCATTCACAATATTAAATTCTACACTAAAATTTAATCATGCCGTCAAACAGATATTATCCTAGGTCCTAGACCTTTGAATATAAGCACTTATGATACCTTTATTTTACTTCATTTTGTATATTTACTTATCAAATATATCTTTTAATTTATTAAAATACAAAACTGATGGCTGACTAAAAATTCTATTTTTATTTCAGTGTTTCATAGGATAATGATCCACAAAAATGTATTCACAAAATTAAAATTTAAGAATTCAAAAAAAGTACATTACAATTTACATTATATGAAATAGTCCAGAAAAAAATGATGTGTAGGAGTAAATCAGGGGAAGCTCTATGGTTACATCTAGTTTCAATGTACATGTTTATTTTGTCTTTTATCATATAATAAGTATAAACTTATTAAATTAATAATAAATTTCTATTTTTTGGCTAAAATAATATTTATTTCTTTGTGCTCAAGAAGGGTTTGAGAACGTAGGTCGGAGACCGTACTTAAAATTATTAATACTCAAAGATTAAAATTTGTCATTTATAGTTTACTGACAGTAAATAAATTTGATTAAGGCAATCTTTATTTATTTTTGCAGTCTGTGTTAAATATTTGCTATTACTGCTTTCCAATAGCAGCTAATATAACTTTAACTTAAGGAACATTTATTTCTTAATTGATTCGGGATCTTATATTATAATATATAATTATTATAGGAAATAATTCCTTTTTTTCAGGTTCTTTTGGTAGGTTTGGCTGTAGTTGGAAGTACCTTTGCTCAGTTGAGGCAGCAGCAAGCCTACAACAACAACCCTCAGGTTATCCCCATCGTTTCCTACGTCAACGAAAACAATTACGATGGATCTTACAGATACAGGTAACAATCCTTATGATGAAAATTTGAGCGTCTCCAAAGTTGTAACACGAAATTCCTATTTCTTTTATTAATACTAATATGTAAAACTATTAAGTGGTTTTGGTTTTAAAATTTCCATACAGGTAACTCTACTATTATTGGTTTTTCATATCTTCGAAAAAGAGCTTAAGAGTATTTTAGTAAAAGTCCAAGATTAATATACATTAAATTAAGTTTTATCTCAGGAAATAAACAAACAATATTTATACATTTTGATCCACTAAATTTAAAAAGAAATAAATTTTAATTCGAATTGAAATTTATTGTTATGAAAAATATAAGCAGATATTTTTCAATTTTTGAAAAGGTCATTTATTTTGTTTCCCATTCCGAGCTAAAAGCTCTTAAAATAATTACTAGGTCCTGGTTAATATTATTTTTTGTTTTATTTAATTTAGTTTAATATTTATCTTTTGAGAATTAAAAAAAACTAAATTCAATAATTCAATATTTATGTTATTATAATTTATTGCTTACGTTATCTATAAATTATACATAAATCAGGAAAATTAGAAAAACATTCCTAATAATCATAAACATCGTCAGAAGGTTACCTGTACTATCTAACTTTTGTTTTGTTTTCAGCCCTTTGAAACTGGATTTATTGTTTTTCTACGTACTATTTAACGCAATCTTATAAACTCTTATTTTAAACATGTTTTCACATGGAAACACTGTACACGAGTTGAATAACATACATGTTTTTGACTTACATGCTGTAAAGTAGGGAATGTGTATGAGAGGCTTGCCCTGTAAGTCTTTTAGGTTATTGTAATAATTTTCATTAATAGTCTTCGCTAAAATGTTCTGTATTGTGACAAAATTGTTGCAAAATTAACTCATCTTTTCATCTAAAGTAAATACAGCTTTATGATGTTTTGGAAATTTCACACAGTCAATATTATTGAAGAGCATTGGTAAAGAGGCATTACACTCACTCGTATCAATATTATTCTTTCAATATTTGCTTAAATATACCCCTCAGGCGATCAATATTGAACAAAATTGACATTGCTTCAATAATATTGAACGTGTTCCACAGTGCATGCCACAGCAACCATAAGATCTTCTAATTTTTACAGAAATCATGATGAATAATAATATGATAAAACATCTTCTAAAAAGACCTCCTTAAATAAGACCTAAAATAAGACTTAAATAAGACGTAATATTGATTAAATAAAAGGGAGGTATGATGAAAGAAAAAATTATAATGAAACGTCTTTAGATTGTTACTCCCGTATAATATTTTAGAATATAAATGACTGACTAAATAACTATTATGACAAAGGGATGTTTTTAATCTAATGTACACTAGGACTAAGGAATATCACCTTTGTTTTTGTAAGGGGAGTAACAGTCTAAAGAAGAACATTCAAAACACCTTCTCTAGATTGTTACTCCCCTCTGGTTTTTCAATAAGAGGAGTAACAATCAAACGAAGTCCCATGAAAGCCAGTAAAAGCAACCTTGTAAATTTTTTTATAATATAAGGACATTGAAAAAGAACATATTTTTTATTACACCAGTTATAGTAACAAAAACCTTTAATTATTCTAATTTAGGTATAAATCTAATAATTAAAATTGCAAATCAAATAATTTTGAGTGAATATTTATATTGATGTTTGAGCATTGTTTAAAGTTGATCTTTTGTGGTTAACAGCTATGAGACCGGTAATGGAATCACCGCTCAGGAGCAAGGATTCCTTAAAAACCCTGGAAACCCTGAAACTGAAGCACAGACTGCTCAGGGTTCCTACTCCTACACCGCTCCTGATGGACAGGTAATTTATTCTCTTTTTATATCATTCATAAAATGCATAATGTCATCTTAAATTGTAATGATATTTTTATAGTGGAGTTATTATTCTGAATTATTTGTTTCCTACGGCGTCAACTATTAAAACGTAAATAAACAATTAAAGGCTTACTAATGGCATTTACTAAATTTCGTGCAGCAATTGCTAGATATCTATTTACTAGATCTCGTGCAGCAATTACTATCTCTATTTACTAGATCTCGTGCCGCAATCACCAGATCTCTATTTACTAGAGATCTTTTTAATTTATAATTTATAAATGTTATTATTTCTATTTTTTTATCACTTTTTATCATTATGCAGTATAAAAATTAATGTTTGGCTGGATGTTTGAGCTTAATTATGTTAAACAATTAAGTAAATATAATATCGTACCCCTTATGTCAGAACATAAATGTGCCTATTACCATATTCTAAGTTTATTAGTAATTTGAAATTTGAACTTGATGTTTTATAATCTAAGTTGTGTCAAAACCACGAATTTTTGCCTGCTATGTAGCAGCTGTTGATTGAAAAGCTGAATAGTAAGATCATAACTTTAAAACGCCATTTCCCAACAAAGTGGAATTGGCACATTCATGGTTCTGGCGTAAGGGGGATGGATGATATGTTTATGTATGTAGAATGAGCTTTGCACACAATGCGAATGGTATTAACACAAGAAATATAAAAAAATTAACTACTATTTCACTTTAATGATTTTTAAAATTAAGTCTAGTCCCAATTGTTTTTGATTACTAATCAGATTTATTATTGATACAGGTGATCACCGTAACGTGGTACGCTGACGAGACCGGTTTCCACGCCGAAGGAGCTCACCTACCTACTCCTCCCCCTGTACCCCAGCCCGGCAGAGTTGGACGTCGTTAAGACTGATATTATGATTGCAAGAACTGTTAAACGCTGACGTTTCTACCTGTGTTTTTTTATACGAATGAAATTTGTAAATATAATTGTAAATTATTGATTCAGTTTTTATTTTATTTGTGTAAACCTATTTTAAAACTATCCTTAATTTACATCTTATATCTTTAAACAACAGGACAATTCGCTCCTAGTTGAGGGACGGATCTAAGAGTAAAATATATGTTATACAAATGTAAACCTTATCTGGAAGCTTGGGTAATGCCCCCAGTATCGGAAGCGAAAAGAAAAAAAAAGAAAAACTTTTCAAATTACAGATATCTTTTCAGTTTTACCAACTAAATAAATCCAAAAACTTGAAATAAATACATAAATGAGAAATTAAATTATAAAAGAATAGCTATAATATTTTTTTTCATCAAAAGTCAAAATACTGTAGTCGAATTTGAAGGTTGCTCGACAAGTAAATTAGTCCTATATAATGTAATACAATATGCAATTATTAAGTGGATCATTAAGACATTCATTTGTAAAAAACAATGTCCGGGCGAATAGAATGTAGATAAATAAAATTATTACCTCATAATTTACCTCTACATTACCTCATTATTTTCCTCTTCATTACCTCAATATTTAACTCTACATTATATCATTATTTACCTATTCATTACCTTATTAATTACCTCTTCATTACCTATATATAACCTCATTATTTACCTCTTTGTTAACTCATTATTTAACTCTACATTACCTCATTATTTACCTCTTCTTTACCTCATTATTTACCTCTTCGTTAACTCATTATTATTTACCTCAACATTACTTGATTATTTATACCTCTACGTTACCTCATCATTTACCTCTTCATTGCCTCATTTCTTATTTCTCCATTATCTCATTGTTTACCTAATTATTTATTAATTCGTTCACTCTTTACATAAATACAGTTTCTTAGCCAAAATTTGAACTATTACTATACACAATATGATATGAACTACTTAATATTAATTAATCATTCTTTTAGAACATATGACATAGAACATATCATATAGAACATATCATTCAATAACGAACATTGTTAGTGTTATAATTACTAGCAAAGTAAACAAAATAATTTAATATCAAAATATAAAAAAATTCAAATTATAAGAATGAAAATTATGTATACTGGGTGTATATGACCAAGTAGTCCAACACCCTTTAAAAAACAAATAAATAAATACATATATGTATAGTATTAAAATAATTTAAGCAAACATCACACAATACTCTACAATACTGAAGAAGTATTGCACCTATTTATATATCATACCACCATGTTATAACCCATGTATTCTCAACATGTGATTGGAAAAACAAAAAGCTTTTTTAAATATGGTAACGTCCATCTTAAAACAACGTGTCCCTATAAACGTTATAAAAAAAATTGCCAATTTTTTTGGCACATAGTATTTAGAAAAACATGTTTTTATGCAATATCAAAATTGCGCTAATTCGACAAAATTCTACAAGCCATCGACATTTATTCAAAATAAACAAAAGAAAAAATTTTTTGCTTACGCGATAGGAGTAATAAATTTACGCAGGAAGTTGAAACTCATATAGGACCAAGGAATGGACTAATTATGACAAATTAATGCAAGATCAGATGAGTAGTTAGTTGTGTGCGTGTTCTGGATAAATAAATACATATTCACTTAAAAATAGAATAAAATATCCAAAGGTTCACTAACCAATTCAAATATTTTAGAAGTAAAATGGGAATAATTAGGTGTATATTTTTTATACAAAGAGTGAGAATAATAATGACTCACAAATGAACTTTAAAGAAAATTAAACTAACATCAGATTTAATTAACAAATTTTATTTTATCTTTGGACTATTTTTATTGTGTCGTATTAAGTGTGTGAATCAAAGAATGAGTCAGTAAACCAAGTAGTATTTAATGAAACAATACAATCTTAGATAACTTAAATAGAAATTGATTTTTTTATAGTTTCACTTTGCGACATTATTAGAATATGTTGGCTTGTTTTGTATTATTAATACCTAATTTATAATAATAATTATTCACTTTGATGTCTTTAACGCAAGTTGTTCACAATACTTGACAGCATGACTATGAATAAATACAACAAATTCACTTGTTACTTGTACATATTCGTAACAGAATATGTATACCACAAATAATGTCGTACTATTTATAAACATAACTATGCATATAAATAATATATTCACGGCAATACCTCAACGATATGCAGATTTAGTATTTCCTAAAACCTGCAGGTTCTGTTCTGGTGGTAAGATAAATATTTATTGGTTTATTTTGTTTTTATTAGAAAGTTGCCAAAAAGTAGAGCCATAAGTAGGAACTTACTATAAAAATAACGCTTTGCAAAGTATACACCTAAGATAGCTATAAGAAAACAATACAAGAAAAATTAGAAAGTAAATAACAAAACAGAGGTAAGCTAATAAAAATAAAAATTAAAAATTACACAGTAACTAACAGTAGAAATAATATAAAAATTGCTTTAGAATGACAACAGACAAAAAATACTTTTTAAGGAATTAGGAGAGGGAATATCTGATGAATTAATTGGAAGGCCTTTTTATACATAAAAAGGCTTATTTATTTATTATTATTATTTATAATTGGAAGGGTATTGTAGGAACTTATACAGCGGACAAGAGGAGGGAGGTGAGATAATTCACGAATATAAAGGTGCCAGTAAATTTTGAAATAACTGGTGACCCTTGGTGTGTGCCGACCGCGTGTGTGCCGATGAGATAGGACAATCTCTTGTTTATCGAAGACTTAGTATTTAAGCTTATTGCTGAGGTATTTGAAAACAAACGGAATTTTATAAGACGTTCTATGTTGGCTGAGCATCTCGAGACCTGATTTACTACAGTTTATAACGATAAGAGCGTACCTATCCTACTAAACGCATCCTAATAAACTTACGTTAAATAGATTTAATGAACTCAGACATAGTTACTGCAAGGGTATTCTTATAGGTGAAACATATTATTCTAGAATGGAACGGACGATTGATTTATAGAGAGAGATAAAACATTCAACCAATCTACGAAAGATAATTACTACTATTCCATGCGATGTTTTAATACAAATTGAATAAGGGATGAATACAGTTTCTGGATCCAAATGTCCATGGAATCCTAGATTCAATACAGATTGAATAGGATTTANTTGCAGGCTTGTTGTCCTTAGGGTAAGTGTCCATCTGAGACTAAATCTCGAGAGCTAGTCTCGAGATTAGTCTCAGAACCTAATCCACTTGAGAGCAACATCAGCCTCTCTCGAGTCTCGGTGAGTCTCCCAGACTAGTCTCAGCCCCATGTCCACTAGCGATTTCAATATCGAGAGCGAGTCTCGATACTAAAAAGTCTCAGATGGACACTTACCCTAAAGCTATTCTGATGGTAGCCCTTATAAAAGAGATTTTGCCTGTAGAGAGTTGCAGAACACCGTAATTATTCCTGACTGTATCGACCATTGAAGAACTATGTTCATAAGCACAATTTGCATAATTAGAAAAAGCTAAATTTAATCAAAATTGGCCCAATATAGTTAAAACATGTCTGCACATACTACAGACATTTAAAACAAAAAACACTTTTTTGGACTCAGGGGGCCTTGATACGTGCAAATCCACCAAAATCGAATTTTTGCGCCGTCACATTACTTTTTCTTGATGAGAAAGGAGAAATTGGAAGGAGAAAAGAAAAGAAAAGGTAGCAAGTAGCACCGGCTTTCCACTAATGAAGGGAAATTCCCATATTGAGGAGAGAAATGAGGGGAAAATAGACATCATATTATGTTGGAAAATCCTTTTATTTATTTCATAAATAAAAAAAAAAAATTGTATAATTTGAATGTTCTTTTATCAGTTTGACATACAGTGTACAAGATATACGAAATTAAAAAAAGTTACACATGACCCGCAGAGTTATTTATTTGATGGGTTTAGGGTAGGTGAACTAACCTGGGTATTGTACATAGGACTCTAGCAACAGCAACAATCAAGAGATCGGGGGGAAACAATAGCACGCATGCGCAGTAGTAAGGATTGGTTTCGGTTTTAACGCCTCCTAATATTTACAATCTTCATTTTGACAGGTTTCANTTTTTTTTTTTTTGGCATTGTGATCTTTCTGAAGAACGACATTTTTTTTGTCTCCGAACTCCGAATATAAAAATTCCTAGACAGAAATCCGTTTCAGACGTCAGTACTTGGATGGGTGACAGTTTTGAGCTAACTGATTTTATTATCATTCTTAAAAAAAAAAAAAAAAAAAACCTTTATTATTAGTTTTGTTTTAGAAAACAAACATAACAAACCTGGTTATAAGAGGTGATGATAAAAAACGATTTATTATTATTAGATAATTAGTGTGTCGAAAACGAATTCAATATCACTCATGGAAACACCTATCTTGTTAAATCCAAATCAGGCCTCAATCCGTACATGGTAATGGTAATATCTTAGAAGCAGTAATGGTATATCTTATCTTTGACTTTAGGCATGTTGGAAAAAAGTTATAAATTCATTTTTACGATTTTGGTAGTATTCATACTACTGAATGATTAAATTTTAATTTAAATCAAATTATAATTATTATTAACTACGGGAAACAGTCAGAGAAAAACAAGCTCCANTTTTTAGAAAAATCGTGCCCCGAGGCGAAATCGAGAAATGAATTTTAGTCCCAAATTTTAGGGCGCTACCCCCAAAAAACTCTGAAAAAAACATGAAAAAAAAAAATTCCTTGAAAACGGTTCCGACGATTTTTATTAAAAAATTCTAAAATGTATTCCATTTATATACGAGTCTAACGATATAAGCCGTTTTCCCGGGAAATATCTAGTTCCAGAGAAAATAGCTTAAAACGCGTACGTAGAGATCCCGGGTTCGATTCCCCGCCCCGGAGAAGTTATTTTTATGATAAATTTTTATGAAATGTTCAATTATAATTAAATGTACATACGAAAACTAATAAATGGAAAACACTAGGCTTAGTAGTTATGAANAATAATTATTTAGTCCTTGTTTATTTATTTATAAAGAACACGGAATTACTCAGTTGAATATCTACACAAATTACCGTCTTCAAAATAGTTTTTTTCTGTATTGTAATTGTGCCTTGCAATATTTTCATGGTTGA
The DNA here is from genome assembly GCA_001010745.2 of Gerris buenoi. Lineage (NCBI taxonomy): Eukaryota > Metazoa > Arthropoda > Insecta > Hemiptera > Gerridae > Gerris > Gerris buenoi. Next base: position 525,514 of record KZ651346.1, read on the forward strand.
CAAAAATAATAATTGACTAAATTACAAATTAAGTCGATGGCTAACCAAAAGAACAGAAGTAAAATGGAATATTACGTACTCTCTGTAAAAAGTCATATAAATATTACACGCACTCACAAGGGTACATGGTATAAACTACTCTTTATAGACCCAATGCTAGCTAAACAAAAAGATTACTTCATTCTATAGTTTACGTTTTAGAATTACTATATTTTTATGAGTTTTCAAAACCGTCTTGATAAATGTTTTATGGTTTCAAACCCAAAGTGTTTTCATTAGGATTGTTTAAAACAGTTATTGCAAAAATTTTGAAAACAATAAACTCCCAGATAGTTACAGTTAATTCAGGTTATAATATCTCTACTTAGGATGCCTACTACGCATGTCTCAATTCTGTTGTCAATTCAATACCCGTTTCCATACTACTTTTTTCAAAACAGTTTCAATACAAAACCAAAAATTTTCTGTTGTGACCTTGAACTCTTAACGGTTTGAAATCATCGTTTCCACGGGGTTTTGAACACCAAAATCGTTTTCAAAAGATTTTAAAAAACTCACGGAAAAGTAGTAACTAGTTGTTAAGATGTCCACTTAAGAGATCTTTTACCTAATAATGGTATTAAAATTCTATATTAATCATCTTAATCTCTATGTTTTTAGCAAAATAAAAATATATTGTGAGGGTTTGAAGGCAGACAGTATTTTTCTATTTGTATAATTATTAATTAAACATATTGAACATTGAGAGCATTATTAAAGTAAAATTATGTTAAACATATATTTTCAATCAATAATATTATTCATATACAGAGACCCGTGCAAGATTATTTGAAGCCCCTCTCCAAGGTGACAACTTTTTTACGACACATAAAGTTGGTAAGAAATTAAACAAAAATATTATTTTATGCTAAGAAAAAAAATCCTTCTATATTATATGCATATGCAAGGTTTCTATTTTCGCCAAAAATGAACCACTTAATATCTCAGGAACTAATACAGATAGGCAGATAGACAGACACAGTTCGGTTCTTTGTTAACATAAAATGCGCCTACAGAAAAATGGCAAAAAACTTAAACCACTTAAAGGCTCAGAAGCAGTACTTAAAATAAGTAAAAAGTAAACAGGAAACTTTTAAATTTTTACTAATATTATTAATATTATCATTGACTTTTAATATGATGTGATTTTTATAGAATTGGTTATTTTAGACAGTTAGTAAATATTTTGTATTATCCTCTNTTCATCCTTCTTGTATCAAACTAAGCCCTAGAGAAAGGGAATAAAAAACCCTATTTTTTTTGTGGGGTAAAAAAAAATAAATAAATAAAACGTGCTACGCATCCCTACCTTCCTCTTAACCATTTATCTACAGGGTCAATTTATCCATTTTATAAAAAAACCCTACTTCTCTTGTTGAATATCACACTTGGAAAGAAAAATTCTATTGTAGTCAATCTGAATCTGATTTTTCAACATCAGAATTACGTGCTTGTAAAATTGGGATTGTTAAAAAATATAAAGGAAGCAAAGTTGGGGAATTGAATCAGTACTTATTTAGATTGTTACTCCCCTGTTTATTTTTTGTTGAATAAAAATGACTTTGACTAAATAAATATTATGACAAAGAGATGTTTAGTCCAATTATAGCCATGTTTTCCCAGTGAAAAAGTCTACATTGTGCGGCATTATTTTTCTATTTTCTTTCCATTCTTCTTTTCTCTATCGAGTATTTTATATTTTTTATTATATCTATCTTTATCTCATTCTCATATAATTAAAAAATATACTTTTTTATTTTTATTTTATAAAAGGTTATCCTATTGTTTTATTTTTTATATCCTTTTGCAGAGTGGACGCATTCTGTAAAGGGTTTTTTTTTTATTTCAAATCAATTTTTATTAGGGACGCCTCCTAGAAAGAGATATGAGTCATTTTATTTTATCTTATTTATTCCTTAAGCTTTATATTATTGTTATTATTAAGATATTTATGCGAAGAGAGGAGTAGGGCTGGAACTTGGGCACGTGCCGAGCAGTTACCTCCGGGAGTTACCTGCTGAGAGGTGGAGGAACGGCATTTCTCTAGTGCCCGGATCGTCTGTTCCGTTGCCGAAGTCAAGTTTGGAAATCGTTGTCTCGATGGCGACTAGGGCCTGATTCGAGACCGGTTACCTTTTCCGCAAAGTTACCCTCAATTTTATCTGAATCGCTGAATTTGCGATTCTTGGAGCACAGCTTGTGACGGAATTATTTTGGACAACAAGTAGCGCAAGTTATATTTATTATTTTTTTTTAAAATGTTTTTAAATATTTTGAACGCGTTTTCCTATTAACCCTGAGAGGGGCAAAAAACCAGATTTATGCGGATTTTTTAATTTTTCCTTTATTTGCTTTTAACTCAACCTTTAAACAAAATTTCAAGTCTCTTTGCTTGTAGTGCCTTAGAATTGATTAGAATGATGAGTGAGTTAGTCAGTGACGAAGTAACAAAACTTTAGGCTCATATATCTTATGAACTAATATGGGTAATTAAANTTGATTTTTGGTCTACTAACTAATTTTGTACTCAGGATCACGAAAATCACATTGTCCACCATTTTTGGTGAGACATGGCCGCTCTCCGCCGGTTTGTTTTTTTCAAACGCCTTTTGCCGAGCTATGTCCCGCGGACGAACTTAGCCGACCACATATTCTTAAAAGGCGCTAAAAGATTGACTTGTATACTAAATTCTAGCTTGATGTTAGTCAGACATTTTTTTGCACGCTATCTCCTGGACTATTAGTTTATGTTAGGTGGGACAACCTGTAAAGGCACAATTTTGTTAAGATAGTTACATTTAAAAAAAAAAAAACATAAGAGGATAATACAAAATATTAACTAACTGTCTAAAATAACCAATTCTATAAAAATCACATCATATTAAAAGTCAATGATAATATTAATAATATTGTCTTACTAAGCAATAAACATCAACTGTCTCAAAAAATAATAATACATAATTATCATTATTATTGGGAAATAATATACATATACATAATAATAACAATGATAATAAATAAGTAATTATTTATTTATTTATTTTTATTAATTTTTTTTTAGTGAGGCCCCCCTTACCCCGTGGCCCGATAGCGGCTGACCCCATGCGTACGGCTATTCATATATAAGTTTTGTTTGCAGTTAGTTATGATTTCAAATAGTCATATACATATTGTATATTTATACATTGAAATGACTTCTAATCTAGTCGGAAAAAGCTGACTATGCGTGAGATTACATCCCGCTGATATTTCTGTAGCATAATTTCTACGATGTAAGTACATTTTTGTGATGTTAGACATAATCAGCTTTCCTAGTATAACTTGTCGGGAGTCGAATATGTATATCTGTAAACCCCTCTACTCAGTATCAGCCATATCTCTACCATACCTTTAAGAACCACGAGAGCTTTCGACCCTGACTGCTGGAGTGACATGGACTTTCCTCAGGTGTGTATAAATAGATAAAAGTTTCAAAAAAAGTGGAAGTGTAAATTGCACAATTTTTTTAAACGAATATAAATGTATGCGAATTGCACCATTCCTCTTTAAAACGAAGTAGATCAAACTATGTAATTTGCACCACTCCAATTTAAAATGAAGTTAGTCAAACCATGTAAATTGCATCACTACCTTTTGAAACGAAGTAAGTAAAATAGTGTAAATTGCACCACTAAATGTCCCTTTATATAACTTAATAATGATTGGACTAATGGATTTTGTCACTTTTTGTTACATAAGTGTGACGTACCTTTGTCCCAAAATACATTGGACTAAATGTCCCTTTGTCTTAGTTCATTGTTAGGGTAACAGATATTGTCATTTTCAAATACAAAAGTGTGATATTCCTTTGTCCCAATGTTGAAAGCAATAGGTGCAATTTACATAGTTTGACCTACCTCGTTTTGAGAAGTAGTGTCGCGATTTACTTTTTTTTCTTACTTCGTAAAAAAATCTATTTTATTTCTGCTAAAAAATGGTGCAACTTACATATACCATAAAAAAAAAACTTCTTTGTTTGTTAATGATATACATAATTATAACGCAATATACATTTTTAATAGAAATGTATAAAGTTTTTAATTATGATAGTAATGTACTATTGTTTTTCTTATAACTAAAACTAAATTTAACTCTTTGCCAGCCGTTATTGCCCGGACCCCGGATCCGAGTCTGGAACCCCGTTTTGGAGCCGAGTTGTAATTTGGAAGCCGTTTTGGATTCAGCCCACTACAGCTACTAGTGATTAATTTCAAGATCACAATACCCACGAGAGAATGTGTGCACTTACCCTGGAGAGGTGGAATGACACGGACATTTCCTGAGGTGCGCCTTCAAGTAAAATATTATTCAAGTAAGTATTAATTATATATTTAGAATAATTTAAACAACACAACATGCACTTTTTAAGCACAGTTAATTTCTTGGTTATTCTACTAGACCTAGTTTTTAAATAGTTAACTAATATTAAAATACTTACAAACAATAAAATACATTTTACAATCTTTTTACAATCTTTTTAATAATCTGGCAATCGTCCTATTTCGTAAAATTTAATGATTTTATGTGTTTAATCCCTATAATTATCCATTGTTATTTTATTATATTATCCAAACGCCTCTAATCGCCTCTAAACTAAAAAATCTCCGATGCCTGAAAAGGATTTCTGTCTTGCATTTTTTTTTTTAAAATCGGAGGCCTAAACATTTTTCGTTCTTTAGAATGATCACATAGCTTCAGTTATCTTCGGTAAACTTGGAAGCAAAAAAGTAAAACAAAAAACCTGTTCAATATAAAAATAACACTGTTCTAAAAAGTTTTACGAACATTCGGGCCCTAAGAAAATTTTATCTGAACTTTATGTTTTCGAGGTTGCTGAGTCCGAATGTGATATCAAAATTTCTCCTACACATAGTTTCCCGGGAAATGCGCCTAAAGTTCAGAAAAATTGTGTTTTTGGAAGTTTTTGACCCAATTTTTCGCCCAAAAAAAAAAAAAATATTGGGCGTTTGAATATCTTTAAACTATGAAGAATACGAATAAAAAAAAGTCAGTTGACCTTACTTTATTTTAAGAAAAATAAAAATATATTTCCTCATATTGAGTCTCTCTATTTCTATTACTTTTTCAGTGGTATTAACATAATGCTTTGTGACTGTTTCCTGACATTATTTTAGAGAATTACAATATCTTTGACAGAAGGAGGGGGGGGGGGACTAAGAAAAATTGGGTCAGATACTAAAAAAATTGGGTAAAACCACATCTTGTAGTACAAATATTTTTATATTTTAATAACCCCATCCCCCCACATATATTGGTCACATATATTGCAATGCTCTAAAATAATGTCAGAAAAAATTAATTTGATATACCACTGAAAAAGTAATAGAAATACTAAATATGAGGAAAAATCGATTTTTTTTTTACTTTTCATTCGTGTTCTTCATAGTTCAAAGACATTCAAACGCCAAAGACATTCGGGCGCAAAATTGGGTTACATACCCACCAAAATACTATTTTTCCGAACTTTAGGCGCATTTTCCGGGAAAAATTGTACGTTTAGGAGAAACTTCGACTTCAGAATCGAACTCAGCACACCAAAATACTTCAGAAAAGGACATTATCATTCTATTTCAGGTCTAGTTTTTAAAAGTATTAATTTAACACAATCATAAAACATTTTGAAAAACAATGATAAGATATAAAATTTACAATTATAACAATGTAAAATTTTATTCTAAAAAACATTTAATTTTGATAAAATAGAGATTATAATAAAATAAACATGCTGAATATGACTACAAATATTCCAGATCATGACTTAAATAAAAGTATTAATTTAACACAATCATAAAACATTTTGAAAAACAATGATAAGATATAAAATTTACAATTATAACAATTTAAAATTTTATTCTAAAAAATATATCCTTGTTACTCTTCCTCACTACCTATTGTAAGAAAAGTATTGTTTTCACCAACAATTTTTTTTAGATTTCAACGGAATTATCCGTTTTATGGGTTTTTAAGACCTCCTGAGTGGTTATCAGCATGACGTCTGTATGTATGAGTGTATTTATGTGTGTGTGCTATCATCGTAGCGCCCAAGGTATAACCTAGAGAGTTGAAATTTCTGAAGGTATAACGACTGAAAAATCAGTCATTACCTGTAGTGGTGCTGCCCGGGAAATAACTTTTTCCGCCATCTTGAACCCAGTTTGCTGAGTCAGCAAAATTTAAAAAAATCTTAATAAATCGAAAATGGTCCTGATCGAGTTGTAATTTAGCATGAATGTACCTCTCTGTATGACAAGCCCACCAAATTTCATTTTGATATGCCCGCCATTTTGAAGTTATCAATTTTTGAATTTTTTAACTTTGACGGTTAATAATAAAATACCGAAAGTATAAATAGGTTTTTGACTTATAGCATATCGTTGGAACCGGAAGAAATTAAGGAAAACATATAAAAAAAAACNGACCTGACTATTTCTTGTACAAATGTGTAAATGTAAATATTGGTGTGGCTCTTACCACCTCCAACCAACTCAGACCAATCCCAAAAAAATATTCGAAAAATGTTTTCAAAATCAAATTTCAAAATTTTATTTCAAGGTGGTTCGATGTGATTTAAGGTGGTTCAGAGTGGTTAGAGGTGGTAAGAGCTAAGTAGGAAAAAGAACACGTACCTATACTGGTAGAATGAAGGGATCCAGATGGCGAGGCGAGAGTGTGTATCAGCGAGAAGAAGGGCCTCTAGAAGCAGAAGCCGCAGAGACGCTCAGGCTGATGCAGACAACCAGAACTACAAACAGAAAAAGAAGAGTTTGAACGCGCTTATAAGAAAGGCTAGAAGGGACAAGTGGGGCGAGCTTTGGAGGAGGTGGATCAGGACGTGTAGGGACTTGGTTGTAAAATAGTTATGAAAAGATTGCCCCAATCCAGAGAGCGACTGGCCCTGGAAGTAGAGAAGAGGATAGTGGATGATCTCTTCCTACTGCTACTGCTTCCGAAAATCATGTGGGAGAAGTAGAATATTAGGCCAAAGGATGTGCCACCATTCACGACCGGTGAACTGAAGATGATAAAAAAAAGGGAAAGCCCCTTCGCTTCGCCGGAATTCCAGCAGAGGTGGCTAAGAGAGGCTTTTAGAGAGATATCCAGAAAAGGCTTTGATGAATGGATACCTCTCTAAAGGAGAGTTTCTCAGAATTTGGTAGGAGGCAATGGTTATCCTAATACCGAAAGGAAGGACTATATTGACTAATACCCCGATGATAGAGAACATGGAGAGATGACATATCCATTGGCCCAAGTTATCACAGCTATGGCTCATTTGGGGAATATTTAAACAGGATTGGGAGGAGAGAGATGCCATTTGCTGATTCTGCGAGGGAACAGATGACGTCGAGCATACAATATTTTGGTGCAATAGGAAAGAGTAAAGCAGAGTGTGGACACATGCTTTAAAGCAGGATGTTGGGATGGCCAGAAAACCAGATGCTGGAAAGTGAGGAAAAATGGTGATTAATAAACAGGATGATTGAAAAGATAATGAGGGATAAGATGGAAGAGGAAGATAGAAGAAGAGTTGCTCGGACTTCGGACCATACATGAAGAGGGAGAGAAACGTGCTAAATGGATCTTGTTTATTTATGGACATCTGTAACTGAAGAACATAGGAAAGATGCGAAGACTTGGAAATGAAGAAATGTGAAAGCGGACCCGCCTTCAAGATGCTCGTGGGGTCCACTTGTGCGAAGCTTGCTTCCACTACGCCCGGAAGAAAAATAAATAAATAAAATAAAAAATAAGAGTTGGTTCGAGGTTGTTAAAGATGGTTTAAGGTGGTAGGAAGTGGTTCGAAGTGGTTGGTTTTTCTAACCAACTAAAACCACTTCGAACCAATTCATTTTTCTTATACACAAACATTTTTTATTCTTTAAACACAAAAAAAAGGTCCACAATTTTTACATAAAAATCCAATTTTGTTAAAAAAAAAACCGATTTAAAAAAATATACCTGTANAAAAAAAAAACTTCTTTGTTTGTTAATGATATACATAATTATAACGCAATATACATTTTTAATAGAAATGTATAAAGTTTTTAATTATGATAATAATATACTATTGTTTTTCTTATAACTAAAACTAAATTTAACTCTTTGCCAGCCGTTATTGCCCGGACCCCGGATCCGAGTCTGGAACCCCGTTTTGGAGCCGAGTTGTAATTTGGAAGCCGTTTTGGATTCAGCCCACTACAGCTACTAGTGATTAATTTCAAGATCACAATACCCACGAGAGAATGTGTGCACTTACCCTGGAGAGGTGGAATGACACGGACATTTCCTGAGGTGCGCCTTCAAGTAAAATATTATTCAAGTAAGTATTAATTATATATTTAGAATAATTTAAACAACACAACATGCACTTTTTAAGCACAGTTAATTTCTTGGTTATTCTACTAGACCTAGTTTTTAAATAGTTAACTAATATTAAAATACTTACAAACAATAAAATACATTTTACATAATAAAATAATCTGGCAATCGTCCTATTTCGTAAAATTTGATGATTTTATGTGTTTAATCCTTATAATTATCCATTGTTATTTTATTATATTATCCAAACGCCTCTAATCGCCTCTAAACTAAAAAATCTCCGATGCCTGAAAAGGATTTCTGTCTTGCATTTTTTTTTTTAAAATCGGAGGCCTAAACATTTTTCGTTCTTTAGAATGATCACATAGCTTCAGTTATCTTCGGTAAACTTGGAAGCAAAAAAGTAAAACAAAAAACCTGTTCAATATAAAAATAACACTGTTCTAAAAAGTTTTACGAACATTCGGGCCCTAAGAAAATTTTATCTGAACTTTATGTTTTCGAGGTTGCTGAGTCCGAATGTGATATCAAAATTTCTCCTACACATAGTTTCCCGGGAAATGCGCCTAAAGTTCAGAAAAATTGTGTTTTTGGAAGTTTTTGACCCAATTTTTCGCCCAAAAAAAAAAAAAATATTGGGCGTTTGAATATCTTTAAACTATGAAGAATACGAATAAAAAAAAGTCAGTTGACCTTACTTTATTTTAAGAAAAATAAAAATATATTTCCTCATATTGAGTCTCTCTATTTCTATTACTTTTTCAGTGGTATTAACATAATGCTTTGTGACTGTTTCCTGACATTATTTTAGAGAATTACAATATCTTTGACAGAAGGAGGGGGGGGGGGTTAAGAAAAATTGGG
>KZ651346.1:537824-574874 GCA_001010745.2 Gerris buenoi
ATATATATATATATATATGTAATGTAGTAACAATCTAAAGAAATGCAATAAAATGTGTGAAAGTAGTCTATTATACTAAAATTAATTATTATTATGATGTAAAACTATGATGTAAAATTAATATATACTGTTTTCATTAAAAAAAAATCCCGGTTTAGTTTAAGCAAACTATATTTATGTCACCTCATGAAGTTTATATTATTTGTGTATTATCTACGTGCCGTTAAGCTCGTAAACTATAATTTTATAATTATAGAAAAAATTAAAATCTTAACTTAGATTAACTTAGATAAGTGATTACATCTATTTACATAAGTTATCTATTGAATAATAACAAATCAGAACAAACATTTATTTTCATTGGAATTTAATGTGTGGTTGCCTTAGCTTAGGGAAATCATTACGAGATGCATCATCGCCGTCGTCTTCGGGACGGAATTATAAATGATATTAAAACGTATTATATAAATGGCATTAAAAATGCTGTAAAACCAAGCATAAACTTGTAAGTGTCCGTTCTAATAAATTATTTAGTATATCTATGCATACTTGTCAAATCTTGGCTCCTATGGTAATATTAAAAAGATCTTTATTTCCTGTGAAAGGATATTCGCAAAGTAATCAATGTCAATGTCCAGTTGATCCAATGAAATCTATTGTTAGATGAAGTCTTGTTGATATAAGAGAACGTGCGTGGACAATAGTTTCATCATAATAAGATCTAGATGACAATAAAGCAAAGGTCAACAAACTTCTTCGTCATTATATTACATGCAATTCATATCGTTAATCATCTGAAATTGTGGCAAGTGTATTTTTCACCAAAAATAAGTTCCTAGGCAAAATTCACCATTTTCTCATAGTCGTATTTATTTGTCTCTTTTCTCTGAGCTGGTATAGACTTCCACATGCACTCAAACTTCATTCTAATAACAATTGTCTATTTGACTAAATTTAACTCCACGGGGAATTTGAACAGGTTCAAACAAACAAACATTCCCAGTAGAATCACTATACTAGAATGTGATAAAGCTATGTGCCACACTATTAGGCAGTCTAATTTTAATATAGCTGCTTTGACATTATCCAAATTAGCAATTGGTAATTTGAATATTTAAGGTTCTTTACAGTATATTCACTTACTACTATCTAGATAATAAAAAACAGCCTTATGAATGAGTAAAAAAGATCAGTAGACTAACACATTATTCAATATAAAGGTGTCCTTGATAATCTTAATAATGTGCACAAATAAGTGAACGAGGTGTTACTACAGTATTTGTTATTTATTATTGTTAAAGGTAAAAGAAGAAAGTGTAATATACTTCAGCCTTCTAGATAAAATGGATATTGTGTATTGAGATTTTCTATCCCAAAAACATCGTTGTTTTTAATGAGGGAGAGATGTGAAGAAACACAGAATAAGTGTTTCTGCACCAATAATTAAATTTTGTATTTAAAAGTCCAGTCATGCACCATGACTTAATGAGCGAATTTTCAAAGAAATGTGTGCATTATTGGCTTATGATAATTTAGAAAAATTTTGGTTTAGAATTTGGATGGGTGAAAAAATAAANTTTACACGTATAGACAACTCAATCCGTGGACATACTGTATAATTAACACCATACCAATAATAACCCTCTCTCAATATTCTAAAAAAAATCTACCAATTAGTGTAGCACAAAGATTCTTAGCGTCCTATTTCGTATACTTAATGATTATCCTATTTTAAAATTTATTTAATCTCCTATTTTTTAAATTTGTCAAAATTGTTTCTAGCTTTACATCAATTAAAGTAAGTTAGCAACATTTACTGAGCAAAGGCGGTTATAAATAATTAATAAAAATAGGTTTATAGCATTAAAAATATAATATTCTTATACAATGTACATAATACGCATATACGTAGTATACCTATTTAAGAATGTCCTCAATACATCGGTGATATGAAGGTTTAGTGTTACATAAAACCTACAGGTAATATTCAGGTGGATTGGCAAAAAATAATGATTATCTTGGAAAGAAAGACTACGTTTAAATAAATTCAATTTTTAAGATTGTAATCACTGTAATACAATCCACTAAAACAAATTATAGATTAATAAAAAAAAACACTTAAACCATTTTAGATGAGAAGAAATAGGTACTTAAATAAAAATTTCTCCAAGACAATCAGACAAACGTTCTCATTTACAAGTTAATAGTTACTAAGGCTTTAGTTTTCGTAAGGTATTATGTATATTTACACTTAAATATTATTGAACATTATACCAAAATTTATCATAAAAAATAACTTCTCCTTCGCGGGGAATCGAACCCAGCCTCTCACAGTGAGAATTTAATGTTATTTTCTCAGGAACTAGATGTTTACCCGGGAAAACGGCTTATATCGTTAATTTCGTATTTAAATCGAATTTTAGATTTTTTTTTTAATCAAAATCATCGGTACTGTTTTCGAGAAATATTTTATAAATCTATTGATAAATCTATATTCATTTGACTGCTACTCCCCTTAAAAAAAGCAGAGGGGAGTAACAATCTAAAGAAGGTTTACGAAACGATCTTCTTTAGACTGTTACTCCTCTTATAAAAGCAGTAATGCGATATTCTTTTGTTCCAAAGTACATTGGACTGAACATCCCTTGTCTTAATTATTATTTGTCAGTCATTTATATTAAAAAAAAAAAAAAATATATATATATAATGTAGTAACAATCTAAAGAAATGCAATAAAATGTGTGAAAGTAGTCTATTATACTAAAATTAATTATTATTATGATGTCAAACTATGATGTAAAATTAATATATACTGTTTTCATTAAAAAAAAATCCCGGTTTAGTTTAAGCAAACTATATTTATGTCACCTCATGAAGTTTATATTATTTGTGTATTATCTACGTGCCGTTAAGCTCGTAAACTATAATTTTATAATTATAGAAAAAATTAAAATCTTAACTTAGATTAACTTAGATAAGTGATTACATCTATTTACATAAGTTATCTATTGAATAATAACAAATCAGAACAAACATTTATTTTCATTGGAATTTAATGTGTGGTTGCCTTAGCTTAGGGAAATCATTACGAGATGCATCATCGCCGTCGTCTTCGGGACGGAATTATAAATGATATTAAAACGTATTATATAAATGGCATTAAAAATGCTGTAAAACCAAGCATAAACTTGTAAGTGTCCGTTCTAATAAATTATTTAGTATATCTATGCATACTTGTCAAATCTTGGCTCCTATGGTAATATTAAAAAGATCTTTATTTCCTGTGAAAGGATATTCGCAAAGTAATCAATGTCAATGTCCAGTTGATCCAATGAAATCTATTGTTAGATGAAGTCTTGTTGATATAAGAGAACGTGCGTGGACAATAGTTTCATCATAATAAGATCTAGATGACAATAAAGCAAAGGTCAACAAACTTCTTCGTCATTATATTACACGCAATTCATATCGTTAATCATCTGAAATTGTGGCAAGTGTATTTTTCACCAAAAATAAGTTCCTAGGCAAAATTCACCATTTTCTCATAGTCGTATTTATTTGTCTCTTTTCTCTGAGCTGGTATAGACTTCCACATGCACTCAAACTTCATTCTAATAACAATTGTCTATTTGACTAAATTTGACTCCACGGGGAATTTGAACAGGTTCAAACAAACAAACATTCCCAGTAGAATCACTATACTAGAATGTGATAAAGCTATGTGCCACACTATTAGGCAGTCTAATTTTAATATTCCTGCNAGCTCCGTGGACTGTCAGATCATTATCTTCAGTTAAACTGTAAGTGTGTGGGCCCCTTAATAAAAGCGTAGTAAAATAAAGTTTTTTTTAAGAATGATAATAAATCAGTTAGTTCAGAACGGTCACCCATCCAAGTACTGACCACGTCCAACGCTGCTTCTTCTTGCTGCGAAGCAGCAGGAGGAGGCCACTTTAGTCGCCTCTGAAGTGAGGAAAAGTTCCGAAGTATACCCTGCACCCGATTTTTTAATGCATACTTTCTTATTTTCGATACAATCAATAGCAGTTTTATCTTGGTAATTTTTTATATTTTCACAATTTGAACACTCATTAGAAAAAAATATTATAATTTTTAATAAGTTAGAGATTCCTAGTAAGTCTCAATTCTATTAAGGAATTAAAAATGTAAACTAGCGATTCTCTTTCTGGTATCATTATAAACTTTTGTATTGTAGGATACAAAAGGGATGTAAACACTTTCATTATAATAATCACCTTTCATATAAGACATGAGGCATACATTCGTAATCAATATAACACTTGTTTTTATAAGGGGAGTAACAGTCTAATGAAGAACATTTCGGTTCCATCTTGAGATTGTTCCTCCCAATCTGTCTTTTTAACGGGAGTAAAAGTCTAAAGAAGAACATTCCGTACATCTTCTTTTGATTGTTACTCCCTTATGTTTTTTTATAATGGGAGTAACAATCTAAACAAGGGCCCATAAATTTACTCTTACCTTACTATTATTATATATATTTCAAGACTACAACTATCAGGGATTTTTTTCAAAGTAACAACTCTTCAGGGATTTTTCTGTCAAGTAATCTAGAAGAACATACTTGGACCATTACTAAGTTTTATTCTTGTTCCATTCTTTATCTAATCAATATTCCACTAAGGTCGTTTCTCTTCTAAACTTTATCCTTCTTTCTTTTCAATTTCTTCCATAACTTGGAGTTTACCCCGTAATAAGTTTCTCACTTGTAGAAAAATTCTGAATTCTTCTAAAGTGTCGCTTCTTTTGTATGAGAAGGATCTTTTTCAAGACAATTTTTTCCCCCTCTCTCAACAATTCCACGACGGAAGAAGAATTGTTAAAAAAGAAACTTATAAAAAAGTAACGGTACCAATATTGGAATAGTTTAGCAAGATTAAAGAAAGTAAAAAAAGAAAAGAATGCTTCATTTTTTAAGTAGACTTATAGTTGAAGGACATTAAAAATAGTTTTGCCTCAACAGAAATTATTGTAATGTTTAGCAACCAATCATAAAACATTGCCTGCCTCTAGGTATAAATTCTTTTGAGAATTTTGCAGATTTACAGTCGGAATATAAGCAATTTTTATCTCAATAGAGATTGTATTGCTGAGGAACCAAATATGAAACACTTGACTCTTTTTCTGTCACTCCATGTTGGTGCCATAGATAGGGCTCCAATAGATGGGCATTCACGATAGATGGCCTTTTACGATAGATGGGCCTTTACGAAGTCATGGCACTTTCATCGGTCCTGACTAATCGTCTACTTTTTGTCGCGTTTCCCAACTATGACTTACATCTTCATCAATCGACTGTCTCCCTACGTCTTTTTTGGTCTCCTAATTTTTTCTTGATCCTTACAGGGTCCACTAAAGCCTTTGGCTCTACTGAGTCTTTCTTGTTTTCTTAGAGTATGGAAGCCACTCCAGTCCCATTTTCGTTCTTTTACTTGAACTTCAATGGGCTTTTTCCACAAGAGCTTTTTGGGCTCAGCAGTTTTCAACTGTTTTAATTTTGATTCAGCCAAAAGATCCTCAATATTCTTCGCAAGCAACGATTTAATAAAGACCTGTGGCTGCTTTTCCATCCATTTCGTATTCTTCCATTTTTCGCAACCGTATATGATAAATGATTTTACATTTTTACTAAAGGCTTTGAGCTTAATCTTCTGCCAGATAAAGTTGGTTCTCCAGTAAGTTGCTACAGCTGGACGAAAGCTCAGTTTGCTTTACGGATTCTGACTATCACGTTTTCTTTTGTCCCACCCATGATTGAAGCAATTCAGCTTATAAAGTTAAAATATTTGACCTTTTCTACTTGGCATCCATCATTAAAGATATGTCTATTTGATAAGTTGGCTGTAGGGATACCCTTTATTCACTTAATCGTAAAACTGTAGACTCTTTTAGGGTAGTCAGAAAAGACTACAAAAAGAGTTTGATTTCGGCAACGTTTTGGCTTAGCTGGATTTCTAACATTCTAAGACAGAAATCCGTTTCAGACATCAGGGAACATTTTTGGTTCCGTGTGTATCTGTCGGTCTGTCGCTCAATTTTTTTGAACCAACATATCTTAAAAACATGGACCAATTTTAATTAAATTTGGATGGAAGGTCATAATTAGTCCATTGTTAGTCCAATATAATTTTCAACCTTCTGCACCTATTTGTTTTTCTTCACATGCGCAGATATAAATACATTTATTTTTTCCTTTATCTTCAAAAGTACTTATCTGAATTGGATGAAATTTGGAAACTTTGCCGAAAGTAGCCCGCAGATAACCAAGATAACCCAGATAACCCAGATAACCCAGATAACCCAGATAACCCAGATAACCCAGATAACGCAGATAACCCAGATAACGCAGATTTATTTCAACCATCGGCGCTCTTTGAATTTGGTCTAATTGATACTTTAATTCATGTAAAAAAATCCAAATAATGTTAACAAATTTAAAAAACGGGGGAAAAATTAAATCAATTTGACAAACATATGTTGTAAAAGCATAAAATCATTAAAGTATACGAAATTGGACGTGAAGAACAAATGTGGGACAGACTAATTAACAGACTATTTTTAACAGGTTCGATTGAAATTGTGTCAGGTAGAGTTGCTTTAATGTGTTCTTATTACCTGTTGCTATTATCGTTTTCCCTTATGGACCATTAAATTTCTAATTGACAATAAAACGTTTTAATTGTGTTTAAAGGTTTATTGAGCAGTAGTAGTTGTAGCTATAAAGTTTGTTCGGGTTAATTTATTTTTAAATAAATATTTATTTAAATATTGACGAGGTTTTGTTTAAAGAGGAAGATAAAACTGATAGAAGCTGTTCTGAACAAACTGGATCTGAATAAACCTGTTGCATGCAGCAAACCACCATTAGGATATCTCAGTCCTCGGCCTTTATAAATTCTATTGTATAATCAAATATATCATCTCTAGGCTTGGGATATCGATGTCGATATATCGAAAATATTGATACATCGGACCAAGAAATATCGATACTTTAAGTTTANAAATTCGCATTACAAAAATTTTGAAGCCATTGCAATAGCTTAATTTTCTTCGAAAATTCGCTAAAAGTTGTTTAAACTAAAATCAGTCATTATATTATCGAGTTTATTGCAGTATTGTATTAGATAAAGAGAGTTAGGCCATGGGTACGATACGAGTGGTACCGCTCTCGTTTATGTTAACATTAATTACATTGGAAATTGAAGACAGCCTGCTAACAATCACGAGAGTGGGCGCGAAATAAGTTGCCGCTTACCACTCGCCGTTCACCGTTGAGCATAGACATTAATTAATTTTCGCTCACCACCCAGAGGGAAGCTAATTCACTGGATAAGGCATCGGGTACGATACAAGCGGTGAAACGTAGGAGGCAGAGCGGTGCTGCTTACGTTTATGTTAACATTGAGTACAATGGAGGACAGCCGGCTACGACAAGCATCTGAATGAAACATGTTGCTGCTTGTTTTTACCGCTCACCGCTGAGACATTGATTTTCGCTCATTGCTCAGTTTCTTCATCAGATGGTTAGAAAATCTCGTCAAGTAAAAATGGCAGGGAACTGATGGAAAAGATCGCCCAGCCTATAATTTTCGATCATATCATAGCCAGAGCCCCTGACCACTCGTATCGTCCCTGAGGCCTACTACTGTAGCCAACGCCGCTCACTACACAATCACTGTTCCACTTTGCCTCTCACCATTTACCGCTCACCGCTTGTATCGTATCCTAGGCCTTATAGAAATGCGTCTAAGCTAAAATCTTAAATCTCTCTTACTCCCTGATTTGAATGTCTAATTTTGCTTCCAAACTTACCGAAGGTAACAGAAGCTATATGTGATCGATCTAAAGAACGAAACATCTTTAGGTCTCCGTCTCTGATTTCAAAAATACCAAGACAGAAATCTGTTTCAGACGTCAAGGAACATTTTTAGTTCCGTGTCTGTCTGTTGTTCAATTTGCGAACCAATATATCTTAAAAACTACACGTCTGATTTTGATGGTAGGTCATAGTTAGCTCACTATAAAAAATATTGTAAATAAACAAGTCCAGTGAGAAATATAATATACTCAACTGTGAGTTAAACAAGGTTAGAGGAATGTCTAGGCCCCCCAAGTTATATATGCACTTAAACAAGGAAAGAAATGCTGCATAGAATAACCTGTGTCTATGTACCTACTGATGTTGATGACATTATAACCTGACAGATATATTCACAGTTAAGTTGCGCATGCGTGTCTATGGAGTCCAGGAATAGGTTAGTCTACGCAGCATTTCTCTCCTTATATAACACAGTTTTCAAGCTAGAGAGTTGAAACTTCGTACAAAAATCAGTCATAACATGTAGTTCTGCTGCCCAGAAATTCTTAAATGTTTGACATCATTAACCAATTTTTCGAGTCTAAAATTCTAAATATTTTCGATGTATTGCACAAATTGGACCTTTTTTTACAAGAGAAACATTTCCACTGAATTTCATTTTTATATTGCCACCATTTTTGAAATGATCTCATTTCGGACTTAATTAAATAATATTAACCAATAAATTAGTATTGTCTGTTATTTAATTCCTAGGCTCAATGAAATTCTCTACTCGTTGACCTCCACATAATAACAACCCTGTGACACTTTTAGGGAGGGATGCATAGTTGCATAGCCTCTTAAGCATCGCTACAACGCTGCCACACAACAGCCACCTTTCGACGGTTGTCGAGCGAAGCGTGTTAGGGACATTGTCCCCCAGTAATAATTATTATATTAATTAAAACGAATTAATTCATTCATCTTTTTTTACTTTCCTTGCAGGTTACTCAAATAAATTTAATATTGGAAATTATTTAATTGCAAGTCGTTACTAAGTAGATTTAAGTATTTCAGACTGAAGAAGAAGGTGTGAAAGAAGCGATTTATAGTTGTAGGTTCAGTCAAGCTTTATTAGTTCCAATCTTTGTCTACCTGTGTTAGAGTTTGTTTTTGATTAGACTATATAATGCAGGGGGAGAGGGTTTTGTTTGAATTAAGCAAGTTCTGCAGGTAGCTGGGTAGCCTCCAGGCAAGATGCCTCTATTCTCAACTTGTTTTCTACATTGTATTGACCGTCATTGTAAAAGACAATACAATGACCACCACCTCAACAATCTATATAAAGTTTCAAACTTGCTACCAAGCATCATAACTAATTCACATCAGACAACGAGATGATCGCACAGGTAGGTTCTCAACATCATTCTAATGCGCATATAGTTTATATGCGTATATTTCAATCTTTATCAATTTTTTACTTTACATTAGCTAATTCATTCATTTAAAACATTAAGGCAAAATATACTAATTTGGGTTAACTCTATATATTTTATTGCATTTAATTTAATTTTTTGTTGTTTACAATCAAATAATTAATTAAAATACTAATATTAATAAACTTATCAAATAGAAAAGGATGTCTAAAATATTATTCTATTCTGAAACTATTCTTTGTTTAAAAATTTGTTTTCTTAGTTCTATGATAGAATCATGGAATATTAACAGAATAAAATAAAATTATTAAGATAATATCAAAGGCTACTGTGATAATAGAATACTGTAAAACGCTTAATTTTATTAGTGTTGTATTTTTAATGGTAATATCACCGGGAACATCTTTCCGTTTCGGTCTGTCTGTTGTTTAATTTTTGCGTTTATCTTAAAAACTAACTCGCCGTATTTTAATAAAATGCGGATGGTTCGTCAAAATTAGCCTATTGTTGGTCCCATATAACATAAAAGTTTCAATCTTATGCGCTACTTGTTTCTCTTCCATATACTTACACACATAAATTTACCTATCTTGTTTAATTAAAATTAGGATGGTTTGTTGAAAGTAGCTTTTTGTACACCATACTTTGAAAAATTTAAAAAAGGTAAAATTTAATAAATTTGACAATAATAGGAAGTAAGAGCGTAAAGTCATTAAAGTATTCGAAAAAGTCACAGTGATTGGTAGACTACTTTGTTCACTGTTTGGTCTCATAATTTAGCATAAGGACAGTACTCAATGTCAATACTTGATTTTCAGTAATTCGTATTTATTTGCAGCAGGTCCTAGTGTGGTGTTTGTTGGGAGGGACTTGCTGGGCTCAGGCGCCTATATCCTATAGTTCGTGGGGAAGAGGACCTCTTTCTCCCCTTGGAAGACGCCTCGCTGCCAGGTTTCCACATATGTTTCCTGAGAATCCAGCACCCATGCCAGCTTGGCTTCAAGGCTTATACATGAGACCACGTGTTGAAGGCAGGTCAGACGATCTTCAGCCAGGTTATCAGAATCCAGTTCCAATAAAACCCGATGGACTTTCCCAGGTAGATTCCTATCAGAGGCAGAAGTCTCAGGAAACCTCTATCGTACATAATCGTTTGGACGCTAGGCCAGTCGTTGCTGAGAAATCACTCCCATCAATACTTCAATACTCGAGCGATATGGACATGGATGGAGGCTACTCATACAAGTAACTTTTATAAATAATTTAACTCGGTCATACTTGGTATAATAAATTATTTTATTGTGAACAATATTTTTGTAAATTTATTGATTAATACAATATCAATTTTTAAACTAACCATAAATTAATCCTTTATACCGGAAATAATTTCAGTAAATTTAACACTAACGGTCAAAAATTTCGTTTAAATAGAGTTTTAATAACATAAATACTTTTTTAATAGAGTTCATGGATATTTTATTTACTCGTTAATTATAGGTAAGAAGACTTTTCAATCACCTGTTTCTTATTAAAATATGTATATGAAAGTGGAGTTATCGTGTACCTAATATTCTAAACGTTGGTTTAAGATTTAAGTTTATGAAATTAATTCTGAATTTTAAGCACTGCAAGGAAAAATTAGTCCGATTCACATGTAGATGGATAATTACTAAATTTTCATGAATTTTCAAAACCGCTGTGGTATTCAAAACCATAAAAAAACTAAAAAAAAAGCATTGGAACGGGCAATGAATTGATAACAGAATTGACACATGCGCAGTAGATATGATAGCCTGACTCAATTGAAACAAGTGTGGGAGTTTATTGATTTCACAATTGTTGTTTTCAAAACTCACGGAAACGTAGATTCTTTTTTGACATATTTAAAAAGTGTTCATAAGGTGATATTTCACACTTCGTTTGCAAGAAAATCAGTTAGTTATCACAATAACTAGCAAACTAGATGTTTCTCGGGAAAACTACTTGAATGCTTATAGGGACACATTTAAATGAACCTAATTTAAGAGTTGTTTGGTCAGAATCGTTTGTTTTCACGGGATTTTCACATTTTTGGATGAGGTTAGCTGCCTCAAATTTATAGTTAAAATCGATTTTTAGACTTCGTCACGGAGTCTGTTAAATTTCATCAAAATTATCTAAATAGTTTAGGCTCCACTCGTCTACACTCAAAGTCGAGTCAAAGTGTATTTTTTTCAGATCCATCAGAAATAAATTAAAGCACAACCAACAAAGAGTACTTATTTTAAAAATTAAAAGTTGACTTTATTTTCCATCACCTAAACTCCGATTTCTATCTCCAATCTAAACTCCGTGATACGTTAAGTCCTGTAAATCTCTGATATTTGTACGTGATTATTATTTGACCCACATATGGTCCATAAAAAAGTATAACCATCTTTCAAAAAAATAAAAAACAAAAATGTATTCTACTTTTCCTTTTCTATATAAAATATAATATTTTTTATGTGTAAGAATATTATTGAAACAATATTATTGTATTCTATGTAATTTAGAATAATTAATCTCTTGAAACACATAAATATTTTAACCCTTTAAGAAAGGAGGAAATTTACCGCTTTTTTTCTCGCTGGCCAAGATAATTTTAGAAATGTATGTCTTCAGAATGAAGGTATAGATTAAACCAGTTAAACTGGTACGCTATGAAGGCGATTTTATTTGGTATTCAAGAAATACAAACTGCGTAACAAAATGTTAAAATTTCATTTTCTAATATGTATGTATCTTAAACAAACAATTTAAAGGCTTATAGAATACTATGTTGGGATCTCTTTTTGACTAAACCCCAACACAGTTAACGTAAATTAAAATTTTATTGTTTTGCGGTATGATTTTTCAGACTATAATTATGAAATTTTTGTAGCATTGTAATTGACCTTTTCGTCGACATCTGATTTCCTAAAAACTAAAATTCAACATTAACTCTAAAATTAAGAAGCACGACTCTAATAATGAAACTTATTATATTAAATGTCTGCTTCATAATTGAAATAACTTATTTCATATTTATTTTCAATTTAAATCGATTGCAGGTTAAGTTCGGGTTATTATAGCAAATAATTAGGTTTTTGGATGTTGTAACTCAATCTATTTACTGTGAGTATTTCAGTATACTGTGTTATCATAATTGTATTAGTAAAATTAATATACCATCAAACATATTTCCAAAGTTGAGTACCCACAATTTGAAAAACCACCTATTTTATTAATTAAATTAATGGTAGTTAATTATATTGCTGTTCCCAGGTATGAAACATCTGATGGTGTGCTTCGTGAAGAACAGTCCGTAATGGGTGAAGGAGGTATAGCCACAGTCAGAGGTAGCTACAGCTACCCATCACCAGATGGAACCACTGTTCGTGTCTCATACATTGCTGATCACTCAGGTTTCAGAACAATACCTACTAACAAACACTGATCAATAAGCAAAACTATTGATAAAGCTGGTATTTCACTATTACAATTAATCAATACATAATATCAGCTATGTAGTACCTGCATATCGTCAAGACCTAACTTGGATTCATCATGCCATCTACTATTCTTCTCTACATTAAATGATATCTGCTCTTATAATATCATATACATTTTATAGAGCAAAATATCAAAAGACATTTTGAGTGTAATAATAATGAAACAGAAGATTGAATCGTAATTTAAATTACTCTGTCTTAATAGAGATTGATAATAATTTAAATAAGAGTTAAGAGAATAATCTTAAATCTTGTTACGATATGATTGAACTTTATTATATTAAATCCTCTATTTTATCTTACCGTTATTTTTTATTTAAATGATAAATTTACAGTACATTTTAAAAAGTCTACTTTTTAAAGTATAAACATTTGTATTTAAAGTTAATTAAATTATTATTATTAAAATATAGCAATTTATAGGAGTACATTATTGTATTGAAAACTTTAGTAATTATATTACACTCAAAGCGTTATTTTTATGGCTTACTTCTGATCCAGTTTGATTATACATTTTAATTTTATTGTAGTATTACTATAATTAAAGAAACACTTTTTTTGTATTAATTTCCTTTATAGTACTTTTTGTGAAATTGTAAAACTGGATAAGGACAGCCATAATTTAGCACTAATTTTAACTCAATATTTAATTTAATTTTGGAAATAAAGTAATGTTTCTTTTATAATATATAAATGATCATTGAATTAATTTGTTGAATTCCTAATTAAATAATTATTTAGAATCTCATCTTTAATTACGAACAATTTAGAGTAACCATATCAAATGTTTTTCATTTCATCAACGATTTTAATAGAAATAGATAAAATGGTAGTCTTGAAAAAATACTCTGTTATAAGGCCAAGTGGCATGGGTGAAAAAATAAATACGAGTACAGGTAAAATAATAAGTTAGAGGTTAAACTAATTTAAGTAAATTTATTAATAAGTTCCATACTAAATTATGAAACACCTTCTACTAAATTATACATACTTCTACTTCTAAAAAAGTTCAAATTTCAGGGTTATAAATTTTTTATTAAATTATAATCTTAAATTTTCCATTTTTTTGTACTATATTTGAAGCATCTAAAATATTCTGATAATGTCAAATACCGATAAACATTCTGGATGTTTAGTTGGAAACTGTTTTCATGATACTTTAGTACTCTCAAAACAATTTGACTGAAATTTCAGAATAGCATATTTTAGTCTTTNTTAACTTGAAACAACTTTTTGTGCAACTCTCTCTCTTTTAAAAAGGATAATTAAGAATATGTTGCACTTTAAAATGAAAAAGAATATAGAAAGTTTCTAAATTTATTATTTGTTAAATGTATTATTGCCGGAAAGAGTTTTAATTTCAAAACCGGTTTAAATTTTGTTTTGGTATAAGTTATTTTGTCTGTGAGATTTAGAATGTCCGACGAACAAGTAAATGTTTTTTTGATTCGGTGAAAAAATTAATATTCCTTTTTAGAGGTCTTTCTTTCTTTTTAAATAATGCAAGTCGAGTAACTTATCACCAAGCGTGTTCGTACGTTACGCTTATCCTTATTTTCTTTTTTTTGTTTTTTGTCACAACAAACGAGATTTAAGTCAATGATAACATGAGTATAAATTTAGTAATATTACATCCTTTTTAAAAAATACGATCTTCTTTTTTTTTTTTTTTTTTATTAATAAATTATAAGCAGAGCAATAATAAGCACAGCGTGATCACTTGGTTAGGTTTAGTGGCAGAGAAATGTGACACGTATAACAGCATATGTTTCCCACTTTATTATAAATTATAATATAATGATGTTTAGAATATCAATATTATTAATAATATTGATTCATTAATATTAAAAAATATTTTTTTGCAAATTATTGCACCATAAAATTGGATAAATAATAATTATTACATTAGTATATTGAGATGATACATTAAAATACTGTTGTGAAACTTGGGATGTGAGCATTAAAATAAATTCCATTAAAATAATTTGTTAACACTGGGAATTGAAAGAGTTTGTTAAGCCAATATTCAATTTCTAGTGGGATTACATTTATTTCTATTGAATATTACAACTCATCATCTGTGGTCTATTTTTGAACAAATTATCTACATTTTATTAAGCTTGATGTTAATTTTGTGTAAATAAAAAAAATTGTGCCTGACAAAGAGGAAGCAATAGGTTTAGAAGGTTACTTTTGACAATTGTCCAAATTTCATTGTAATGTAACGAGAAGTTATTTAAACATGGGAGTTCCATACAATTTTGATAAACCGTCAGACAAAAATGAAACCAAAAATGTTTTATTATATCTGAAACGTATTTACTGAGGTACGTGTACGCCTTAATTAGGGGTTCAACGAAGTGTTAATTTCAGAGAATTGGGTTACTTATATCCTAAACTACTAAACATATTATTATACGGTTCATTATTAGAACTGACCTTGACTGAATTAAGTTTATGAAGATCTAAAAGCATGTAAAGTTTCAAGTATTAATATATATCCGACAGATAGGTAGACAGAAAGAAGATTTTCTACAAATCAGAAGCCGACCCTATAAAAATGTAAAATATATTAAACCCGTTAAACAGTTAAGCATTTCAGGTTTAGTCTAGCACGTAGTGATGAGGCACAAAATTAATTGAAGCTATGTGATCTTTTTAAAGAACGAAATTGATGTCTCTGATTTCAAAAAAATCTAAGACAGAAATCCGTTAAAGATCAGGGAACATTTTTTGTTCCGTGTCTGTCGGTCTGTCACTACATTTTTGCAAACCAACATATCTTAAAAAATACTTGTCTGATTTTAATGAAATTCCGATTGTATGTTATAATTGGGTGTCATTGTTAGTTCAATATAAATGTTAACCTCCTGCGCCCATTTGTTTCACTTTCACATGCGTACATTTATTTACACCAATATCTTCAAATGCACTTTAGCTGATTTGTATAAAATTTGGATATTTTGTTGAAAGTAACCTGACGATAGCCCTAGATAAATTATATTTCACTAAATTGATGCTTTAATTCATGCAAAAATCAAAACATTTTTTTTAGATTTAAAAAACAGGGATAAAATGACACAATTATTAAATTATACGAAATATGTCACAAGGAAACTATGATCCCACTAATTGGCAGCCTATTTTAACTAAAGTAAATATCATGCAATGCGTAAACTACTTTTATAAGCTAAAATAAATTATTTGTTCAGCGTTACGCTTGTTTAAGTGAATAATTAAATAGAATGCAGACATATTATTTATTCAATCGCGTCTGAAAAGTTGTTCAGAGATCAAGCAGACCAGTATTTGTTCCCACAAATCCTTGGAGATGCATATTATAATTAAAGAACCCCATATAACCCAGATCTCAGTAACAAGGTTTTTTACAAAGAAGACGCGTTATGTATACTCTATAATAAATCATAATATCATAGGTAGAAAAAGAAGTGTCATAATTTATAACCTTAATAATAAATTTAAAAAATATATAATTGAATAACTTGCAATTATTTCTCACGAAGTCTTGTCAATATGACATTTCAGAAATTGACATTTAATATGGGAATAAAGTAAAACTCAGTTTAAAACGTGAATCCAAAAGTATTATCTAAAATAGATCAACAATAAGAGAAGACAGACTGGGTTATAATAAGTAGTTAGAAGTAATGTTGCTCACAGCAACACGTTTCACATTATTGACAGATTTCATCCACTTCTAGTTCATTTCTACTTTCAAGGTTCCAACATTAGACATTTATCGTAAAAAATAAGAACCAAATATTAAGTATGTAGCAAAATGTGGCATTATTGAACTGATTTGGGTCAGAGAAATGTAATTTTACGGCCTAGGTGGCAAAATAGCAACGAGATTTGTTGTTATAATGTTGGCAATAACAGTTTATACTGTTATCTATATCTTATAACACTTCAAATAAGTAATATTTAATAAAAAAAAATTTGTTTATATTTGTTAATTCTGTTAAATAAGTTCAACAAATAGTAGATCTTTAATTAATAAATAGCTGTGTCTCTGGCTTCACTACAGCTAACAATGTAAACAACATCCATAAGTCATTCTCATTCTACATTAGACTAGCTACTTTTTTTTTATTTATCCTTGTTACTTGTTTTCTTCTGAGCAATAATAGAAAATATCTTTTATTCTTTTAGTAATTTGTTAGTAAACATATAAATAAATATTTTACATTGCTTGCATTATTCATTCAGAAGTTTTGTGTGATGATTCAGTTTGCTATTCACTTATTATTATTCCCAAGCTACTTATTTGATTTCTTTATGAACATTAATTTTAGTTAATACATAATATGTTATTATCTTATTGTAACATAGTAATTAGCTATGATATATCAATAAAGATGCTAGTGTTTCATTTTTCTGCCGCCTGTAGATAAAATATTGTATGCAACAAGGCAGCAAAGGAAACATTTCTGCCTCGTTTATTCATTGCCTGCCTCGGCAGTCAATTAGAAAAATTACCTGCCTCGGCTTCGCCTCAGCACTTAATTATCATAGCCTGTCCTCGCCTTTGGCTCGGAGGCTAACATAATCACTTGTCAGTAAAATTCCATTTTGCTGCCTAGTTACATAAATAACTATTTTTAACTTGGTATGAATGGTATATTATCCTTTCACTTGTCAGGATTTCTGTAAAACTTTAATAATATTTTTAGTCTTATAGAGATAGCAATATATTCAGCAGTAGTCCATTTCTAACTTATATTATCAACTATTTAACACTAATAATAATAAAAGTGAGGTTCTTACAAGGCTGTGAGATGGATACGGAACTTGATAGAGGCTGGAGTATACTCAGGCTTAGATACATTGTGTTCACATTGTTTACATCGTAGAGACTGCTTTATATTGAAATGCCTATTCAGTGGATAGAGTTTATCAGTAGTCTCAGGCTGAACAGCTGGGTTTCCATGCCTCTGCTCAATTCTAGTAACTGAAAATCAAATACACAATCATATATTATTTGTTCAGACTAAACAAAATATTATAATCCATTTCAATGCTGAGGTTTTGACAAGGACACAACCCTTATCCAAGGATGCAAGCCAATGAATTCAGTGCTATAGATCACAGGTAAAGGAAACATATAAAGCCGTGTCCACACTAGCCGTTGGCAATGCCGCCGGCAAAGCCTATGGCTGTACCTCTGTCCACATTAGTGTTGGCATTGGCATTCGATCATTTCGAAAATGTTCACCGAGGAAGCCNACAATTTTTAGTTTATTATGATTCTCCTTAGTAAGAGGCATATTTGTTTCGTATAGATCAAAATAAATTTACTTACATTTATTCATACCTATGTAATTTTTTTTTAGATATAACTCGTTTCCCTTATTTGAAAAAAAACACTAGATTTTAAAGGTAAACAATTCAACGTTTACTTTTGAAATTTACCGTTTCATAACTCTTGCGTTATTATTTCCATGGACATAATTCATTGTACAAGTGCATAACATTAAAAATACATTTTCAATAAATGCAATCTTTGGGTATTGTTTTATTATTTTTCCTTCCTTAAGAATCTAAATTAAAAATGGTAAAGGTTCACTTGTGAATAATGTGGCAAATACCTTTATACATTTATATATATATATATAAGAGAAGTTTATACGCAATCAAGTTGCATGCATATTTGTAAGAATATTATACCCACACATAAATGTGAAAACACGTAGTAATCACGGCTGATTTATTGATACAAAATATTTGGATAATTTCACAGCAACTTATGTTCATAGATCAACACACTAAAAGAGTCCCAAAGAGTCAAATATTCGCTAATTTATAAGCTTTTGTTGAAATAGCTACATGGCACTTACTCGGGGGGTTTAAATCAATAAAAATGTATATTGTTAGATACATAGAAAATACATCTAGATTTGTTGTACAATAGTATGATAGCAGATGTATTGTACAATACATGATTGGTTTTTGAAGGATGCTTGAACCAAGTTGCAAATCTCTAAAGCCTAAAATTGGAACAGAAAACATATCCCACAATTTTTATTCAATTTAACTGTGTATTTATTAATTGATAATTTTTGTAGCCAGCTTGTCAAAAAGAGTTAGTCAAAAAATATCTAGATATTTCTCAGAATTTTTTTTAAAGAACTTAACTCTGACAATTACTCTAATTGTTTGGTTGAACTAGATAAATAAAAAGTTTCTGAAGATTGACGCAAGTAAAAATTTGTATTCAATTTAAATAAATAATCAACTATAACCCGACTAAAATGGACTAATGTGTCAAAATTGATAGCTTTTATTTATGATTTCTTCACTTATTATTACAGGAAATATTTAAAAATCTAAAACTACCTAACTATCATCAGCAGATTTTATAATCACCTGATACACGGAATTTTATGAATTAATATACATAATTTTTTATGCAATGTGTAGAACTCGTATTATTTGTTTAAATTTGCTACTTTGTTGATATAGCAGCCAATTATGTATTCGTGAAATACTATAGTTTTCATCTTCATTTGTACAATTCGTTTAACATTTTGTTCTTCAGAAGTTGAATAATCTACATTGGTCAAAGATCATTCTTGGATGGGATGGTACAACAAATCGTGAATAGAGTCGAGGTAAGCTCATTATATGTAATGGTGTGGTATATATAGCTATTCTTATAGCATATGTACAAATCATCTAAGAAGGAAGTTACTTCTGCTTTTAGAGAGAAGCTATATAGATCATGTTGAGATTCGAGATGTTATCAGTTGATCTGAACTCACGTTAGACTACAACAGAAAAGAAAGTAAAGTTGAAAACAAACCGAGATAACAGCTTTTATAAAAAGAGGAAGATCACTGCAAGAGGTGGAGTAACTTAATAATAAATTGCCTGATTTAAAAGTTGGTTTTTTGAAAATGGCGAGTTCATGATCGGGCAAAGAACTTGGTCGTTAAATTGACGAGTTCCTTTCTTTCAACTTCAGTTTTGACACCTGTAAACTCTTTGTTGGAATGAAGATTTAAAATAAAATATATCTTCTTTCGACATATCAATATCATATTCTTAGTTTTCTATATTGAAATTAGCTTCAAGATGAATTCGACGTTTCGCTTCTCCCACTGGCAGAATTCTAACTAGTGCCGAATATCTTTGGGTTTCTCATAAGACAAAGTAATTACGACTGGGGAGGACTGTGCAATTCCTCAAACTAAAAAATGTAAACATATGATATGGAAACCAAGACAAAATTGAAGTCTTAAATTAGTAAAGTGTCTTTTTCAAAAGTACATTACATAACCTAACATTTTTAAGGTACTAAAGTTAACATGAATTAGAACTTATTAAGTGTTGGAATCTGATCTTTAATCATTTAAATTATAATTCGTTTTGAAACAAAACATAAAGCATGGTTAAAATTTAGTTTAATATTTTCAAAGAACCTTGGAAAATTGCTCCGAGAATTAGACAAACTGTTTATTATTTTAGGACACTCTCATAAATTTAGTATATTAATATTGACTCTTAAAAGAGGCACTTATCATCATATGACTGGATTTATAACCAGTCATTGTATACTCTTGATAGATGCTCGCCGTTACTAGGCTTGGTTGGAAGTTCTACTTGTTGGCTGGGTGGAAGAGAAGATTAAATCCTAGTCACCAACCAAGCTCCTGCACAGCATCGGTTGATTTTAGAAGGTAAACATTTGGAATGCCAATAATTCCTTTAGAGAGAGAGTTTAATGGATTGCCTCTAAACAAATCGCTCACTTTTTGGTGAGTTTGTGAAGTCTGCTGAGAGTATAGCAGGATGAGGGAGAGAATTTTCACCTAACCCGGGTTTGCTCAATGGACTGTCAAGTGGTCAATGTCTTTGGGATTTAACTCTCCGGAAATACAGTTTAACGAACATTAAGGAATATCAGTGTTTAATACGTTTCCCAAATTTGAGGTAAATACATTTTAAACGTCAGTTATGTATTAGCAACCATACTATTTCTCATAAATCAATTCACTCAAGAGATTATAGTGTTTTGTTCCAAATATGGCTGGGGCCAACAACGATATTATGTAGCCAGCTATTATTTAATAAATATTTAAACATCAATAGGTTTAAAGAGCTTGTAACATTGAGATTTCATTTGACTAACATAATATCGTGGTCTTGAGTACTTTTGTAGGAAATTTGCAAGACGATATGAGTTTTTTAATATCTGATTTATTTCCGTTGCAAATTTTAATTATATTTAATACTTTTCCAAAACATTTAACTTTTATATTTATAAACCCATTAGGAAAGTATCTTATATCTATGAATGTCCAACAAATATTTATCTTTATTTACTACAAACATAACAATTTTTAGTTTATTATGATTCTCCTTAGTAAGAGGCATATTTGTTTCGTATAGATCAAAATAAATTTACTTACATTTATTCATACCTATGTAATTTTTTTTTAGATATAACTCGTTTCCCTTATTTGAAAAAAAACACTAGATTTTAAAGGTAAACAATTCAACGTTTACTTTTGAAATTTACCGTTTCATAACTCTTGCGTTATTATTTCCATGGACATAATTCATTGTACAAGTGCATAATATTAAAAATACATTTTCAATAAATGCAATCTTTGGGTATTGTTTTATTATTTTTCCTTCCTTAAGAATCTAAATTAAAAATGGTAAAGGTTCACTTGTGAATAATGTGGCAACAAAATATTCAGTTCTTATTAAATTTTTTTTTTTTTTTTTTTTTTTTTTTATAGTTTCTTGACTTTTTTCAGATATGTATTTTAATTTAAAGAACACGTAAAAGATGTATACTCCATGGTGGTGGTCTCACGATGTATAAACAAAGACCAGCAAGTGTTGCAAAGCTAAAAACCATGAGATGAGATGAAGTTAGTATATGGGCATATCATGGACGATATTTGACCCTTCAAAACTTTCCTTTTAAAGTTTGAAACACGCTTTACGCTTTAATATTTTATAACTTGGTGCTTCATAGTTGAAGGTATCGTGACTAGGCTGTAGAATTGTCTAGGCTGTGTCCATCGAATTACTGTGTTTATTGGTTGACCATACTTATAAATATTATTGGTTATTACACCGCCTTAATAAGGAAAGAAATCAGTAAAATCATAGATAGTCGTGACAATAATATCAAATAAACAAAATTAAAATATTCCGAAACCATTTAATAATACATATTTTAATAAAGCAGCAGCTGCTAATAATATCTATTATAGGCTTCGAGGAAACTGTGTTATGAAATAAGACCGAACGGATAAGGTAACTGTCTAATAGTCCACGTTGTACCTCGCTCAAAACAACATGCTCAACATGTATACCTGAAGATGCCTCCAGCATAGGAGGCGAAACGTCGGAAAACATATCGATAATTTCCGTCATCAACGGCAGACCTAGAACATAATGACTTCAATCGTGGAAGATAACGCACTAAGAAGTTAAAAGAGATTAAAACCATTTTCAAATGTGATCTTCTCCTAAATATCTAGATTTATTTTAATGTAAAATAAATCTATATCTAAGAATATGCTCAAGTTTAATTATACTTGCCCATAATGTTTAATGGAAGCTATGTCGATTTTATCCTATTATAATTATTGTGGTAATCAATTCGGAACGTGTATACTTTTATAATGCAAGTGCCAATATCAGGGCTCCATCNTATATGTATATGTAGCCAAATACCACTGACTTACTGATTCATCATGATCTCTTAAACTTTAAACCAATGGACCTAGGATCTGGAAATTCCGCACGACCACTCAGCCTAGGGCCCTAGGTGTCTTTTTATGCTCCGCCATTTTTTGTTTCAATGACATGGCCAATAATATAGAAAATTCAACATGATGATTTCTCCGGGACTAATTCCACTATAAACATGATGTTTTGAAATTATTATGGCATAGATAAGTTTTGTAAAATGGTTTTCCAATCAAGATTTTGATTGAAGATAGCGGTCATATGTAAATAAGTCTTCTTGCTATATTATAATAATTATTAAAACTGCTTGAAACGCAGAAATAAAACCATTGTATTTGGTATGATAATTTCTTTATCGTTATTTATGTCTATTAAAAAAGGTAATTCCAAAGATGGAGGGAGGAAATATGGGTAGATTACAAAACAAAATGTGAATTATCGCTTTTTGTTTCAGTTTGTGGTATGTTTTAAACGTTAGCTTGTTTTTTAAATTCCTATTTTAAACGTTGGGGTTTGAAATTTAATCGATTGATTTAAACTTTGTATGTGAAATGTGAATTGCTATCAATATGCTATTCTTTCAAATTCCCTCGAAACCTAATACTTTCCTTGGAGGTACAGGTATAGTTTCTCTAATTATTTTAAAGTAAACTCTTTGTTAATAAAATTGTCCTTCCAAGTTAGTGTAAATCTTATTATTATTATTTTTTTTTTTTACTTAACGTTTCATTTTAATAGGAAAAAAATAAAATAAATAAATATATTTAAGAAGAATATGGATTTAAGCACTATGTTAATTTTAAATATGATGTAATTTCATATTTCGGTAGCTTCGAGAACACAGCCAACAAATGCCTCTAATTCGTCCAAATGTTTACTATTAATTACTTTAAGAGTTACTTATCAAAGTTAAGGACAATAATATTTAGTTCTGATTAGTTGATATGCAGAGCAATTTCTGATAAAAGTGTCGCGAATTAATTAAAAACTTTCACTCTAACATTTAATTATGATATCGCCTGGTATTTTTTTTTGGATTAGTGTTGTTCCCTTTTTGAATAGGAATTTTTATAACCTCTTAAAATTAATAAATGCAGTATTTGTAAACTTAAGATCAGTAAAGAAAACTAAGCACAACTGTAAAACAGAGAAGTAGTAAGGGTGGGCCATTATTACCCATTCAATATTTCATAATGTGTATTATCCTTGTCCAGTAAAAATATTCAGACGTATTTGTTAAAAAAGACAAGAGACATAATAATAGTCATTGAATATATATTATCCTGAAGTAAGAATAGAATTAAGAATATAAGTAATTCTATTGTAATCCATTCTCCTGTGTCTGTATACTCTTGTCTCTCTTCAAACAATCTGTTTACTGTTCATGAACAGTGTCAGATAAAACAAAAAAATGGTTATTAAAAGTTTCATTGGATTACTCAATAGACAAACTACTGCATTCAATTCTTCAAAATAATGTGAAATTTCTGACTCCAGCTGTGGATCTTAAGACGATTCCCTTAGTCCTAACTGCCACGGCATGATCATGATCATCTTTCAAGAATGACCTCTTGAAGAAAAATATAACCATTTGCAGGTTCGGAAACAATGATTACATTACAAAACAGACGTATCAGACTTGTAGACAGCTCATCTTGCAACGACATGCACAATCGTACATCATATCTTTATTATTGCTTGGTATCAAGAAATAAGGAATAGTACACACAACAAACCGTGCTCACTCCTACAACAAGAGTTCATGTTCTAACCTTTCTATCGATAAACACTACTCGAGAGTAAGGTATATACAGTGTGTCCCAGCTAATATGAAACAGCGAAAAAATATCTCCGGAACCATAATAGATAGAAAGATGCATTTTCCAGGGTTCGATAAAGGCTAAAAAGGCGCTTCAAGAACATATGCTGAACATTTTCTATGTTCAGCAGAAGTGTGTGTAATTTACAAAATTAAAGAAAAGTTAATAGGAAGCCAAATTTCTAAGACTGGATTTGGATTCTATAGCTAAAAATAAGAACATTTTACTTTTGGAAATTTTTTGCTCCGAGCATTAGTTTGCCATCTAAAGAGCTCCGAACGTGCTAAAATTGAAACTTTAAGTTCATTTTACAGCTTAACTAATGGATTTAGGAAAATAATTCAAGAGACAAAAAATTATTATTTTCAGTCATAGAAGCCAAATCAAATTCTTAAAAACATGCATTATTGATATTATTTTTTTTTTTACTTTTTGAGCCCTGCTGAACACCATTTTTTAGGCCAAAGTAAAAAAGTTCTTATTTTCAGCCATAGAATCCAAATCTAGTCTTAAAAATTTGTTTCTTTTTTTTTTTTAAATTTTGTATATTACACACACTTCTGCTGAACACAGAAAATGTTCATCATATGTTCTCGAAGCGTCTTTTTAGCCATTATCGAACCCTGAAAACCGCATCTTTCTGTCTATCATGGTTCCGGAGATATTTCGCTGCTCCATATTAGCTGGACAGGACACCCTGTATAGGCATATAATGTAATGCGTAACTAATGAGCATTTCTCAATTTTGTTAGCGCGAAAATTAGATTATGAGATTTTAATGGATCCACTTGTTTTAAGGTCCCCTGAGCCCTGTCAGTCTACCGTCTGTATTCCTGCCGTCTGTCTGTCTGTCGTCTATTATGCAGACGCGAGGAGTCTTTTATATCGACAAATTATTTTTAGCTACAAATTTGGGGGCGCTAACAATACAACAGAACAACTGATGACAACCCAGTCTTATAATATTAATTAGTATTAGTTAATATATATAATTATAATATTAATTAGTATTAGTAATATAATTTTAGGAATGCAGGTAAGACGTCAAGGACGTTGAGACATCACAAAGTTCAAATATATTACCTTAAACTCACTATTTTATATAAACTTATCAATAAATACAATTATGTCTTGAAAAATATATACTTTTATTAAAAAAAAAAAAATTGTGAAAGATGCAGCATGCAGCTCGTGCGAAGCCTGCATCTTGCATATTACCTGTAATTTTTATCGTCTCTGCGTCATGTTTTATTGGTTATACAAATATTATGATGTGAATTGCCTCGATGTATAATTTATGATTTCACAACAAATATTTTATTGTAGAAAATATAGTAAAATATGAAATGACAATACGTTAGAAATATTGAGATGTTTTGAAAGATTGTCTCATCAAAATATTAGTACATTTTTGTTCCGTCTCTCTCTCACCATCTTTCTCTATGTAGCCGGGTTTACACATGTCAAGTCATCGGTCAAGTAACTTGCCTTAAAACTTGCATGGTTTTGTTCTACTTCAACTACAGTTTGAGCAAAGGTTTTACATGTCGTTCAAGTTCAACTGTGGTGCAAGTTAACAGTTAAAGATGTCTAGCAGTTGTTTAGTGAGAATGTTGGACCCACTAAATTGCTTCCATCTATTTACATTGATAAAGTGGGCAATCGCAGTCAAGTAAACAAGCAAGGGGAAAATTGGTGGTGGAAGTCAAGTCACGTGACTTCCGTGAATAACCATTTGACTTTCCTCACTACATGACGCAATTGTTTACTTGACCAAAAATGTTTACATAGAATTTAAGTAGACTATTCTACTTTACTAGACCTTTCTACATGATCATTTACATGACCGAGTTACATGACCGGCTTAACTTAAAATGGACTTTTTTCAATATTTTGTTAAAAGATTTCAATATAAAAAGTTTAGTAGATATAGCATTCGCTGACGATGTTAAACTTGAAAACCGCAAAAGAGGACAACATTTTTAACAAACGAAAGCGCTCTTTTTAGGATTGTGATAGCCGAATGATTAGTGTACTCGCAACTTGCCTAAAACCTAGGTTTTTGACATTAATATCAATGAATCTTGTGAATTTACATGCTGCTCAAAATCAATTTATTCAAAAGAAAGCTATTCCAATTAAAGAAACTATAATATATTTCATGCTACTTCTTCACCATAAGATATTTACTTGTGTCTATTATAATATTCATTGGATGCATTCCTAAATCGACACAAGTCACTCCTTCGGACATTATTTCACATCTTAAGCCGTGTCCACACTATGTCGACCGACAATGTTGAACGACAATGTGTGGACGTGTCTTTAGATTTTTTAAAAATCTAAAGACACGTCCACACTTGTTCGACATTGTCGTTCAACATTGTCGGTCGACATAGTGTGGACACGGCTTTAGGAGTGAGGTTATCATGGGAGACATTAAATTGATTGTAATACAGCTGCAAATATACGAAAAAAATCATCATCATTTGCGTGAGAACGATAAGTGATCGATATAATCAATTGGGCAAGTGGAAGTGTCGGTCACACACTCTGGAGAGAGTTATACGGGGATGGAGGTTCTATTGGAAAACAAGAAAGGTGCGAAAACACAGAATGAATTAATAGTATGACAGTCTAAAAGTCTTGACTTTGGTCCTTGGCTCAAAAGAAACAATTCAAGTTAATCTAAAGTTATTTCAAATTCTCTAATTATTAAAATGAATATTTTTACAATCATGCTAAGTTCTAGGAAAGTTCCCAGATACAATAACGATTTAAACACTCAAACTCGGATAACAAAGGGCTGTAATATTACATTATGCGTCTAGTGCGGAAAGTAGAATTTTGCATGCGAGTGTGGAGTTTGCACCCGAGCGGTATTGAGTGTAGTAAAATCACACGAGCAAAGCAAAATTCAGTTTTCACACGAGTTGCGTACTGTACATTATCTAAGATTGTTGGATTTTAATAATAAATACAGAAAAAATATTTAATAAACTTCCTATGTAAGTTCGTAATAATCTTTTGATAAAGATGACATTAATTCATTAGTTGAATTTTGTGCCAAATTAATTATATCGGGAGGCGTATTATTCTCCTCATTTTCGTTATATAATGACATAAATCAACCATTGTTATCACTAAAACTCGATATAAACAGTTACTTTAATTAAACAAACAGCAAATTAAATTAGTTTTATTAAATGTAATCATACCCGCTGATCGTGCATTAAGGTGAAGAACTTTTCTATTTCACCAAACTAGGGCGGAAAAACGAGGTATTATGCAACGCGCAAGGGCAACGAACACAAGCACGTAAAGAATCACTTTCTAAACAGAGATATAATGTTTATATTTCGTATCAATCTTGGATAAAATAATTATTTATATTTAATTAAAACAGTTGTTTATAGATTTTAAAACTTTCACATTCAGAAGTAAATTGAAACTAAGAACATACACAAAAATTATCGGAAGGTCCCTAAATAAGTATGAATCTTATTAACTGGTTTTATATAGAAAGGTAAAATGCGTATATTATATTCAGTTTAAAAGGTATACGAAGTCGTGAAAAGTTCCCTGCGTATATAAAATATACTTATGTAGAATTGACTCACCGAATAACAATCTGAAATGCCTCTTCACAAAAACAATTCAAATCAAATTCCTACTTGACTGCTCAACGTTAAGACCTATCATGCACTTCAGAGGTTCAGAGGTCACGTCAGAAAACTGCAGAACCGCGGTCTTTTGGACTTAGTATTAAATCATGTATTATGATTTAAAATTATTACAGGAAAATAATAATATTTATTTGTTTTGTAAGAATAATTTTTAATTCAAAAACTGTGCTTGATTACTAAACTTGAAGGGTTTTGTGGTTCTTTTAACATAATACTCTTTACGGGGTAACTATTGCTATCGACGAGGATAAAACATTTCAAATGTGTTAGGGAAGCGATTGGTTTAATAACTGAATATCAAACGATCCCCCCCCCCTTTTTTTGCATCCTAAGTGATATTGTATTATAAAAATAACAATGAATGCTCGTGGGCAGTCATGATAATAGACTTTATAATTCATACAGAGTATACTCATATCAAAATATACGTTATACTTCAAACTATATTGAATGTCAATGCCAAAATTTAGCCTCGAATATCTGTGTTATGAACACTTGTTACTTTATAGGATATTTAGAATGGGTTGAACCGAGTTGAGACCAGACTGTGGGAGACTGGGTGTTGAGAACTAGTTCATGGGAAATAAGGGAGTCTTGGTTGGGTGTTGAGCTCTGACGAAAGTACCAAGCAGGCACGAGAAACAACGGACCAAAAGGTCAGGATGATACACCTCTCCTAGACCACGATCCGGAACTGCCTTCTGTAACCGGGCAAACCCAGCCTTGGATAATAATAACTTTCAGAACAATAAATACCTAATCAGATCTTCTTCTCGTCAATGTTTACTTTAATATTCTTCGACAGAATCATCTAAACACACTAAGACAATAACATTGGTTTAGATGACAACGAAAATTATATCCTGTTCAAGAAGTATTTCTTCACATTTTTATACTATGCAGGACATCTTAGCCTTGAATTATATTAATTTAGTCGATGCCAGTACAAACTAAAATATCATTTTGTAGCAATAATCTATTTTTTTTCCACCGAAATATTTTTCTTAAATGGAACTCTAACACTAGCCTTGAGCATAATTGGCACGACAAGATCTAATCTCGGCTAAGATCCGTTTATAAACTCTTAAAATAGCCCATCAAACCGGCTAAAAATAAATAAAATTTTACTGATGCCACAACGTTAAAACTAAACTTAGCTGGACCGATGACTTATGAAATCAGAAGAGAAGGTAATTTTTAATCAATAAGAATTCCAATGAGATATCATGGAACTGATAAACTAAAATTATAGTGAACTAACTTAATCTGCCTGTTATTCCAATAAGAAATTTCTTTCAAAGAAATCAAACAGCTGTAACAATTTGTTTAGTAGTCGCGTTTAGTTGCTACAAAGTCTACATAATCGAATGTTTTACAATCAAAACTGACAAACTTTCTTCATGACTGTCCATCACAGGCGCAAAACTGGCTGAAGGAATGCCATTAATTTCTTACATTAGTAGGCGTTAACATTTAGTTCATGCTAGAAGCTTTGTTTCATCGAGAAATATTGTGTAAAACATAATAAAAAGTTGACATAAAAAGTAAGTAAATGAAAGATAAAGACAATCCTTTTTGTTTTACACGCTTTGGAAATTTTCATAAAATTACTGTTGAAGATTTTTCCATAATAAGTAATACAGTAGAATCCCGGTATTTCATATCCCGTTATATCATATATCCCGATAAATCGTATATTATTGCCAGTCCCTTGAAAAAATCCCGATAATTGGTATAAAACCAATGTATTTCAGTCCCCTCAGTATAACGTATTTTTTCCCCTTTCGAGGTGAACATAAACGTCTTATAACTCGTATAATTCTGAGAGTAATCCCGATAAAACGTATGNGTAAAGAAGAACATTCCGTAAACCTTCTTCAGATTGTTACTCCCTTTTGTTTTTTATAAGGGAGGTAATAGTCTAAAGAAAAAAATTCTGTACAGCTCCCATCTGTTTCTTATAAGGGGAGCAACATTCCATAGAAGTTCCGATTTTAATGATTTTGATTAACTTAAATGCATGCAGGTAGACCATGGTCATTGTTTCACTATTCTAGGTAAACAAAAAGTGGGAATAAAAATAATTTGAAAATTAGAACCTCTAAAATAAGTTAAGTTAAATGTTATCTTATAATATGTACTAAATCTATATAGAACGCTGACCTATTGAATGAAGTAGGTAATTAAATATTTAGTTACATAAGGCTCGTAGAGTATACCTGTACAGTTAAAACTGACTGCGTTTACTTTTATTTAATACGTTTTTATCTTTTTTTTAAACTTTTAAACTTTTAAACCCAGTTTAAAAATTTTATTATAAGCAGAATTAAAATCTTGGTAAACCCAAACTTGTACTATATGTAATAAATGGAATTCCAACAGGGTATTGTATTTATAATATTCTAATAATAAATAAGATACAATGTAGTTCTGATCCATTTTTAAAAAACTTTGGAAACAAAACTATTTATTTGTTTTATTGGCTTTGTGCTTTGTATATATAAATAAATAAGCTGCAGTAAATTATACGGGAAACATGGCAAGTGATTTTCAGCATGAGCCCCATGTGAAGCATAGTCTGAAGGCTAATAATACATAAATATTACAATAATTATGGATATATGTATTTACAATCCTACATCAGTTATTTCTGAAAAGCTGTATCCCTGCCACAGTTCAAACAAAATTTAAATGTAATATCAGTTTTGTCATATTTCATTGTAAATTTGTTACATCCACACTTATAAATATAAAAAGTGTATATGAAACATATTTTCGAGATGAGATTTTTCAACACCTAGATAGGTATAGAAAATTGAAAACAAACATCTGTTAACAGTTTTTATTGTTTTTTTCTTTTGCCAATATAATTATCGTTTTAAGGTAATTATTATCAAACGTTAATTATCAAATCAATACATTTGCATAAACTATTTGTCCAGTTAAATATCTATAATGAGAAAATAAACATTATCTTACAATGATCTAATTATAAAAAACTGATTTTTATATTGCATATTTAATAGATAGAAGTACTAACAGATGTAAGTAGAAGCTATATTAGACAAAGATCAGACTATTGTCGAATAAAAAGCCTGCGAAAATGAACAATTAGAAATCTTTAATGATTGCATTTAGATTTGCTCGGAAAGAAAGAAAGAAAAAAAAAATATTGGGTCAGATCTCGTTCAAAAATATCTTACATGAGAATGTTTTCAATCATTACATTTCATATCCTTTCTATTAAGTTTCAATAATGTTTGTAACAGTTTATTTTGAGCGTTAAACTAACGGTAATAAAGTTTTGCCTTTGTATTTTAGAGGCCAATACCAAAAGTACTTTCTTTGTTCTTTATAGGTCTTATATGGGAATAAATCACTTAGTTAAAAACATAATGGGTCCGTAAACACCTACATATTTGGTTTTCTGATGTAATTAACTATCCCAGACATCTATTATGCTCTTAATATAACAAAGATTGGGATGATAATAGTAGTTCTTTGGTAGGTTAAGGTTAAACATAGTTGTTTTAAAATTATTCTCACTGCTTGATGTGATTTTTTTAATACAATAAATCTTACAACGAAAAATGTTCAACAAAATATTTATTATGACAACTATAAATGCAACATATCAGAAATTTAAAGATTCAATAAAAACAGACATATTACAAATAAAGGTTAATATGGTTATGGCTTTGAATACATTTCCCAATGCAAGTGACAACCAAAAGACGGGTTAGAATAGAATCTAAACAGTTATTGGAAAATGGTCAATTGCATTGTTTGTTATAGTCAATGGTCTTGTCGGTGTTTATCTCTGCGATCTATCAGTTATATCAGCGAACATGGAGAAAATAATGCGACATGAACTCCTTCATTAAGATAGCCTCACAGGGATATTTATTGATGGAGAAATTTTGTTAAAACCTCAACTAAATGAAGACTTAAAACTTTATATTAATTTGTGTGTTTTATTAAAAACGGTTGTGTTTGAATCTCGAAGAAGTATTCGAGATAATAATAAATATAATTTAGAAACAATACAAATTTTTTGTATAATGAAATATGACAAATGACAGAAGTAATCAGAGTAGAGGCTTTTCAAATGATATAATTTACTATTCTTGGAATAAAGTCTATAATGATTGCTAGAGTGATAAAGCATAATATTAGCAGAAATATAACTTCAATCAAAATGAAGATGCAAGAAATGAAGGCGCTGTTAGATGAAAGCAGCATACCCTCATAACTTGTACGTTTGGAAGTTTAGCATTCACTAACATATACGACATACACCTAGTCTGCTTTCTTGCTAGCTAATTCCTTCACAAAAACAATTTTTTCTTTTACATTCACCCATTATTTTGGTTTAATCGGATGAAGGTGTCGAGGTAGACCAAAATTTTATACACTCTTGTTTCAAGAGCATTCCTCTTTAAGCTGGGTGGAGTCTCAGTAATAGCAATGAAATATAACATCGCGTATCTGGGTCGTTTTCAAATAAATTGGGCATTTGGCTTCTTCTAAATGCCGAAAAATAAAAAAATAAAAGTTAGAAAATTTCGACATTTTTGATACACCCTGGTCCCTTTACTATCCGAATTATGTTTTCAGGCAATTATACGCGAGTTCTATGCATCCTGATTTTTAAACGGATTTTTTTTTTGTATTTAAAGTCGTAATTTTTATGTCACAAACGTTACCATTGAAAACTGGACTATTTAATACTTACCTCAGTTTTCCTGCATTAATAATCGTTCTAAATGAGCAATTTAATAACCTAACGTGTAAGAGACCCTCATTTATTTAACTTTATTCGTAAAATGTAAAAAAAATACCAACATGTGTCATGTGTCACATACGTTACCTACAACATTAGAAAAGTTGAAATATTTTTAGTTTCAAAGCAGATAATTTTAAAGTAATGAGCTGTAATTGTTATAAAATCATATTTTAAACAAAACAATATACTTTCTTGCATAAATTATTAACAAAAGTAACTTTCAGAAGAAAAAGAAATTCATATATGTTAGTAACGTACGTGACATAGGAAAATAAGTTGCATTAGGAAAATAAAAATGTAAAGTACACCAATGACAAAATCTTATTTTTTTAAGTATTATATATTTATATGTCTTAAAATATATTTTTAAGAAAAGTCATTGCAAAAAGAAACGATTTTACGCAAAATAATAGAATTCAAAATAAAAAAAAATATTAAGTTAAAAAAAAGATCGTATAACACGAGTAACAATTATTTGTATCACGATTAATTCCCAATTTTTCTTCCAAACGATTTTCTTAGTGAAATTTTGATAATTCGTGACAAGAAACTCATGTGAAAATAAAATTATAAATTAGTCACAGACTAAGTTACCAAAAAATTCTAAAAAGTAACGTACGTGACAATCATACCTATTTCAAAATATATATCTATGAAAAATCATTATTAGCTAAAATAATTAGACTCGTAAAGATAAGAATCCAAAAACCTATCACTT
This sequence comes from Gerris buenoi, assembly GCA_001010745.2. Classification (NCBI taxonomy): domain Eukaryota; kingdom Metazoa; phylum Arthropoda; class Insecta; order Hemiptera; family Gerridae; genus Gerris; species Gerris buenoi. The sequence continues at coordinate 571,352 of KZ651346.1, forward strand.
AACAACAATTAAATTTTAATATTAATAACATTTCTTAGTGAGAAGGTGGTAACGTATGGGACATTGAATTAAAATACGCGCCATGTTTTTGTAGTTGACGTGATCTAGCGTCGCTCATGATGAAAGGACAGCAACATGCTAACATATGGTGCAACTGTACACATCAACGTGTCTAAAAACGTCATCCATAAGTTCTAACCCCCTTGTTCTCTCCCCGCCATATGCAGTTCATTCGGTATGTTTTTCACACCAAAGTTAGGGACAGCTATATTCTGACTTCTAACAATACCTTCGTTTAAAATAGAAGGAACTCAGTTATAGAATCTCGTAGCCAAGGCTAATATAAAAACTTGAACCAAGTATCATTTTAATCTAACAACTATAACATATTGATAAATCATTGTGAAAATTGAAACATATACCCAGGCAGTAACGTACGTGACGTTTTTTTTTTTTAAACTGATTAAAAATTTTGTTGATTGTTGTATTTTAAATTTAAAGCAGAAAAATGTTTCTTTCATTCTCCTTAAAAGAACGCATTAATTGAAATTAGTTAATAATTAATAAGCTCCGTAAACTTTCTTAGTTACTCGTCTTCACAGGACATGAAATGCGCAATTTATTTGAAAACGACCCATTTATGTTGCTTGGATGCATCTCAGGAATTTCTTTGCAGATGCCCACGATTCACAACAATAAGTTTGTGTGAGCGTATAAAGAATTTTTAAGACAGTTATCTCCGTCTTTAGACTTATTTCTGCTTCGCTAATGAACCCTCTGTTCAGCCGCTATTCTTGCCGAAATTCTTCTTGGCTCTTCCTTACACTTACCATCACTCCTATATATTTAAAGCTAGTCAACACCTGCTCTAATTGCTCTTCATGAATGGTTATCTGGTCTAGTGTAAAAAAAAAAAAAAAAAAAAAAAAAAAAAAAATGTAATTAGTATATGTATTCAAATGCACATAATTCGCGTCTAATACACTGATTCACTTTCAAAATTCACCAAATAACCCGAAATTATGATTGACACATATTACCGAAAAATTAATTACAGATAAAGTTCTTAAAAATAATTTAGAATGGCTGCTTATTCAGCTTGGCACATAGTTTCCTGGCATCCTATCACAAGAGTCAACGATGTAAAGTAGGTATAATACGGTCGATTTTAACATTTGAGTGTTACTAACAACTTCAGGTGTAACCACAAAGTTAATTTTATAAAAATTGATGCGACCCTTCTGTTAATTATTATTAAGTAATTATGATAAAAAATAATTTGATGGTCTACTTTAACTTGAAGTTTTGGACCCTTTAGATGTAATCATGTAATCAGAGTAGAGGCTTTTCAAATGATATAATTTACTATTATTGGAATAAAGTCTATAATGATTGCTAGAGTGATAAAGCATAATATTAGCAGAAATATAACTTCAATCAAAATGAAGATGCAAGAAATGAAGGCGCTGTTAGATGAAAGCAGCATACCCTCATAACTTGTACGTTTGGAAGTTTAGCATTCACTAACATATACGACATACACCTAGTCTGCTTTCTTGCTAGCTAATTCCTTTACAAAAACAATTTTTTCTTTTACATTCACCCATTATTTTGGTTTAATCGGATGAAGGTGTCGAGGTAGACCAAAATTTTATACACTCTTGTTTCAAGAGCATTCCTCTTTAAGCTGGGTGGAGTCTCAGTAATAGCAATGAAATATAACATCGCGTATCTGGGTCGTTTTCAAATAAATTGGGCATTTGGCTTCTTCTAAATGCCGAAAAATAAAAAAATAAAAGTTAGAAAATTTCGACATTTTTGATACACCCTGGTCCCTTTACTATCCGAATTATGTTTTCAGGCAATTATACGCGAGTTCTATGCATCCTGATTTTTAAACGGATTTTTTTTTGTATNTTTATAAAAATTGATGCGACCCTTCTGTTAATTATTATTAAGTAATTATGATAAAAATAATTTGATGGTCTTCTTTAACTTGAAGTTTTGGACCCTTTAGATGTAATCATCAACAATTTTGTCTTATTGAAAATGTTTGGCCTTGTATAGGGTTTTTAGAAAAAGGTTTTTTATATAATAAATATGAAACTGAACTTTTCCTTTTTTTTTATTATTTGCTATATTTCGCCCTCTCACATTGGGGCTTCTTCAGGCTATAACATAATATAATAATACAAGGTTTATTAGTCACTACTGATTAGGTCAAAACTGCTCTGAATTAAAATATTTTGATTAAGAAATATATACTGATCAAGTTTACTCTAGATATGATATTCAGTTTTCTTAACACATCTTAATTTACATATAAGTTGTCAAATAACTGCATTTATAATACAGAATATAATACATTTATTATTTATATTTACATAAGTTACATGTAACACATTCTGTTTTACATACATCACATTGTTGTAAGTGACGAAGTCTGCCCTGCATAGATCTAGAAATAAATGTTCATTTAAGGCCTATACAATAGGTTTAAGCTGATAAGTATCAATATGGAATAACATATTGATTTGTAAAGGAGGTCTGAGCCTGTCAGTCTGATCTTATCAGAACATTAAAGTTTAAAAAAAGGAACGTGAAATTATCATCCTTTCATCACAATAGGGATAGGCTCGTTGCATCCTTAGGCTATTAAAAAATGCTGAAACAAAATATAAAGTACCAGCAATAATGAACAAATCCAAGGCAGGTTGCACGAATAAAAAAAACCAAAAAACTTTTGCATAATCTCAATTTTCATCTTATATATAAATACATCATAGGGTTAGGTGCATTATGATAAAAAAAAAAAATTGTTTATCTGAGAGGGACAGGACAAATTCAATAAGATGTAATGTTTTTCCTTTGCATACAAGTTGCATAAAATAAACATCAATGAATATGATATTTTTATTATAATTTTAATGTTATAAAATCATTTATTCCTAGAGACAATGAATATATATATACAGGGTGGGCCAAAAAAACCCCACTTTTTTGAACACTTATAGCTCAGCTTCTGTAGTAGATAGAGATATGGAGTTTTCGGGGTCTGAAAACTACATTCTTCTACTTTAACTTTCATATCTACAACTTTAAAAACGATTGGGTAAAAGCAACGCAATGACGGTTAGAAATAGGGTCTTTAAAAAAGTCCTTGTCCGGGTAGTTATCTTGTCTGGTATTACAGTTTTGATAGAATAAATTACCACATGGAGGGGGGGGGCTCTTTGTAGGTAGGTGGGAGAAGTCCCTCAGTGTTATAACAAACACTGAAGATGGGTAAAGCACAATTTTGCCAGATATTAAAGATCAAATGCTAAATTGCACGTTTATGCAAGATGTTACCCCGACCCATCACTCCTTGCAAACAATTCAATACTTGCAAGAGAGCCCAGACTAGTAGACAGGCAATTAATGACGTCATTAACCCCTCCAGATGAGTCAGCAAAGATTGAAAATAAATCCTACCGCAGGTATTCGCAAGCCGAGCGAATTTCCATTGGAAATTTGTAGTATT
>KZ651347.1:0-26040 GCA_001010745.2 Gerris buenoi
ACCAAATTCACTTTTTTTAATAATATGATTTTTTACTTTGCTTGCCTTTTTTTTAATTCAATTTTCTATTAATTCAGTAATAGCTTTTTGCCACGAGATGCCCAACATTATTATACAAAAATATCATTGCCTTGTTCCGTTTATTTCTTCTTTTTTTTCTATTTTGCATTGTATTTAATAAAAAAATAGTAAGTAAGTATGATTATGTTATGCAATATATTTTCTCCTAGGTTACGTTTGTTATTTTATGCGTATTTTTCCGTTCTTATATTATAAATTATTGTGATTGGTACAAAAAAAAGTTTATTTTGAGATTTGCTTGATTAATCCAAAGGAGTTACTTAAACTTAATTTAAAGATTACAGTAATTTTGAGAAAATTGCTGTCAACTTGTCTGTGCAGATGCGTAGAGCATAAACTACAGGACCGATTTCGATGAAATTTGGCATATATGTTAAGAAAAATCATACCTCAAGGTGGATCTTCTTCTTCTTGGTTGGCCGTTACAATCCTGGATAGGTCTTTGCTGTGACAACAATTTGCCCCCACGAGTTTCAGAGCTTTGCATCTAAATCCAATCCCGGAGCCAACGCTCTCGTAAAAAGCACGGTGGATTCCCGATGCTGACAACATGCCCATCTTAGGGTAAGTGTCCATCTGAGACTTTTTAGTATCGAGACTCGCACTCGAGATTGAAATCGCTAGTCGACATGGGGCTGAGACTAGTCTCGGAGACTCGCTGACTCTCCGAGACTCGAGAGAGGCTGATGTTGCTCTCAAGTGGATAAGGTTCTGAGACTAATCTCGAGACTAGCTCTCGAGATTAGTCTCAGACGGACACTTACCCTTAGCCCCTCAGCCTTCACCTACCCAACTAAGTTTTCCGGTCAAAACTCCTCTAGAGTGGCGTCAGTTTAGTCCAACCCTGCCATTGCCTTGTCCTGGCGTTAATGTCCGGTCCAAACACTTCTCTGAACTTTCCATTCGAAGACGAGAAGAACTTGCAGCTTTCTTGGTCATGTGACCACAGGATGAACTAATGTCTTATAAAGCCGAATTGGAAGTTCTCGAAAGGTCATGCGATTTGAAGAGACTTTAAAGACTAGAAAGCATCTGCTGGTGGCTTGGAACCGGGCATAAATCTTGACTCTGAATTTAAGGCAAAATCAAAAAATGGATTTTAGATCTACTTTTAGAAGCGATACTCTCCAAAAACCAAATTTTGCGAAGTTAGTTTTAACAATTTGAATTTAAAATTTAGTTCATTTAAATACGAATCAAACCTTATAAGTCGTATTCCTGGGTAAAAAAATAGTTCAATTGTACAACTGCAATTGTCAAGTTCGATTTCCCTTCAGGAAGAAATATTTGAATGGTAAATTTTTATAAATCTTTAATAATAATGAGATGAAACATTAAAACCGCGAATCACATGGTAACACATGGAAAACACTAGACGAAGTAATTATATACTTGTATATTAGAAATTAATTATGTTAAATTATGTTCAGTTGTGTTGGCAAAATTTATTTGAATGGAGAAAATGGAAGATGAAAGAAGGAAGAATATTGGAAAATTTAATTTAAAAGGAAATGAAAGTGAATAGGAGACGGTGGAAATGAGAAATGATAAAAAGAATAGGACGGAAGAATGAAAAAAATAAAAAATAATAGTTGAAGATTATGAATAGTGAATAGAAGCGTAATAAAAGCTAATGCATATAATATTTTATAGAATTGAAGATATAAGAATAAAAATAATAATATGAAATTAAAAGAAAAAGATTGAGTTTGAGAGTCTAAGAAAAAATTACACAAGAATAAATTAGAATAAAAAAAGTGGGTTATTAAAATTGGAAGAAAAGAGTTTTTAAATTGAAGATAAATTAAATTATTGTACGTAAAAATAAAAAGGAATAATATTTTAATGATATACTGGGCATAGACTTATAGAAAAATAAAAAGAAGTATTATAAAATATTAGATAGAAAAATATTAAAATTGAAGAAGAGTAGAAATAATTAATTGGAAGGTAGAAAGGAAGGTCAGTAGAATTAATTAAAAAAGGAAAAACATCAATTGGAGAATATAATAATGTGAATGGTGTAAAGATGTTTAATAGAAATTAATTATATCATAAAGACTTTTAATTACATAAGAATAAAAATCTTTTACGGAAACGGCGACGACTCACCTCTAAATGATTTATAACGATAAAAATTGATGCACCATAAGCTGAAATTGAACCAGTGACCTCCTGAGCGTCAGGCGAAAACGCTACCTCGACGCCATTCCATTGTAATGAAACTCCATGCATAAAACTTATTTAAAAAGTAAATATATATTTAAATATGTATTTTAATTATAACTTTTTATTCCATACTTATTTTGCCATATTTATTCTGCCCGTTGCCACGGGCATAACGACTAGTTGTTAATATAAAGTAAATAATCTATCTATATTATTAAAAAAGTTTTGTAAACCAACGAGTCCAGTGAGAGTGACATACTTAACTGAGAGTAGAGTGCGTTAGGAGATACCTCCCTAGAAGAGAGTTGAGTCCGGGGATAAAGAGGGATCTAGAGAGTGAATAAGTACTAACTGTGTAGACAGAGTGAGGGTGATATTATATTCGTTTGAGAAGAGGAAAGCCTGTAAGGCGGAACAGAGAGTAGGTATATTAAAATGTCAGCGAGAAAATGAAAGTAGATAGTAGTTGTGTCCATCCCCACTACACCACTGACACTATCCTACTTCCCTTCACATATTCCATAACTATACTACTTCCCTTTTTACACCACGTCGCGTCGGCCGCTACCACGTCTTTTCGGGGGTCTTTTCGGGAACACCAATCATATTTTCTAATGGTAACTAAGACATTTTATTATTTTTATGAACAATGATTTTTGACTTTAATTGTTTTTTAATAATTAAAAAAAATGTAATTTCATATGTCCTAAAAGTGCAAAAAAAATTTCGGATTTATTAGTTTAAGTATTTTTTTCCCCCAATTGTGTGTTACCTCATTTATTTCTTTTAATTAACCTGAAAAATCTTTAAATTTTTAATGTATTTTTCACCACCAAAAAACATAGCTGGAAACATTCAATTAGTGATAACTCGAAAACTATTCCGATGATCTTAAACTTTTAATACACAAATTCAAAAGCTTATAAAATGGAGAAGTTTTTCCTGTATTCGCCGCATATCTAGCTTCCTCAACTAGTAGGGCTACAGAAATTTGGAGTAAAAATAGAAAAAATAGCAATGTCACAATATAAAGGGACTAAAAAGGTGGTTCAAAGCTGTTATTTTAAAAACCAATGAGTGATTCTGAAAGGTTTTTTTATGCTCTTTAAAATTGTTTATTATCAAAATTTTGCTATCTCATTTTTTTGAGATATAGCGCATTATTTAAAAATTTTCGATTTTTTTCTAAAAAGTCGAAATAAATCGATATCTCGAAAACAAATGAGAATCGACCATATGCTTACTCGACATTTTGTGTTGCATTTGACCCGTAGAACACGCTCATTCTTTTTTGACCATTTAATCTGGGTCACCCTGTATGTCGAAGAATAAATTGAAATAATATATCTAAAAGAGAATGAAAGGATGAGCTAGAATCCCAAAGAAGAAGAAGAAAAAAAAAAAAAGTTAGAACAAAGAATAAAACATAACATTTCAAAATGAATAATAGATGGACATAATGAAAGATTGATAGTTTTTACTAAGATTGTGTAGTTCCACTAGAGTTTGTCCTCCATTTTGATTAAAATGGAAACTATTAAACATTATTTTTTAATTTACAGCAATCTTCATAGCAATTTCATTTTCTAACTTTCTCATAATCTTAACCAAAACATTTTTTTGGAGGGAAAAAGAATAGTAAAACTTTTTTTTTTATATTAAGCGAATGAAAAATTATTATGCAGAATGAATGAATAAAGATTTTAAATCTTAATAAAGATTTAAAAATTCCTCTTATTAAGAGTAGAATAATAATTAAAGTACTAATCCAATGAATAAATATGAAGGGATCAGTAATTCATTTTTTTTTTTTTAAATTAAATAAATAACTAATCAACTAATAGAGGATGGATTTTTTTTTTAATTCCAATGGCAATCCATCTCATTTATAATTAAAATTATTTGCAGACTGAAAATTTTATAAATTGTCGTGTGGTTACTACTTTGATCACGGGAAAAATAATGAATTATTTAAATATAAACCCAATCTATTATATTTATTATCAATAATTTTAATGATAAAAACCTTTTATATTCAGTTGAATGAATCCTTAATTTCTTTAAAGTACCTACTTATGTTTTTTTTTTTTTTTTTTTTTTTTTTTTTTTTTTTTTTTTTTTTTTTTTTTTTTTTTNATTAAATGATATAATATGATATTTATTGAAATATTCACTACATTACGCTTTACCATAGAAAATAAATAATTTCACTTTACACTAATTAATATTTATTTGATAATAATGTATCAATGTATCCTCTCAAATGAATGAAATGATTTAGATTAAAAGTTTTGTTTTTTAAAAGGTTTCGATAAAGGGAGAATGGTTGACTTAAAAAATACTCAATTACTGTTGGATCACCTACGAATTTTTGAAAAAGATTAATTCTTTTGATACAATCTCTTTGGAATAAAATTATAATGAATAAATATATTATTCACTTGTTGAATATATTCAGTTGAAACAGAATTTATTTAGAAAACAAAATTTACTGCCGACGAATTTTAAATTAGAAGAGATTAAAAGTAAATAAAAATATTATTAAAAGTAAGTAAATTTAAATATTATTAAGTTAATAAATTAATATTATTATTATTAATTATTATTAATTTAAAGTAATATTATTAAATGTAAAGCGGACCTCACACGGTCAATATAATTTCCTTCAATATATTGACTCAATATATTGAAGGAAATTATATTGATCGTGTGAGGTCCGCTTAAAGGTTTGTTTTGAAAAAGTTTTCACGAGTTGCCATTGACAGCGCTACAATACGACCAAATATTGACGGAACTTTAATAAAAATCAAATAAGTTTCATTTTTATTGAAGGTCTATCAATATATTGACAACGACAAATATTTCTTCAATAAACCCCTCACACGGTCAATATATTGATAGAAATCAAATATTGAGTCAATAGATTGACCGTGTGAGGTCCGCCTAATATTAAATTAGAATAATAAATGTAGAAGAGAAGGGAGATTCGTAGATGTTTATAGTTAAAACTTTCAAGTCACCATAGACGTCTTTACTTTCTCATATGAAAAGGAAATAAATATTGTGATGAGGTGAAAATTCTGTTCTGAGATTTTGATGGATTTACACGTCCCCTGAGTCCAATAAATTGGTTTTTAAAGAATGTCTGTCTGGCGTCTGTCTAGACCTATTATTCGGGTTTTTTATGTGAATATTTAGCTATGGCTCGGAGACCAATCATGGTCGTTATCAAAATTGACGATAACAAATTTTCCCACTAATAAATCTGATTAATTTTTTACGTATAAAATGGAGGATTTATGGAATATAGGACGAAGAATACCTATGAATGAATTGAATATCTAGAATCCGTCCCCTCATAACCTTTAAGTATTTTTACGAATATCTCACTTCCAATAGCACGGAGACGAAAGGAGATCAGATCAAAATATAAAATTATGAGAGAAAATAAAAATTGTCTCTCCACAGGCTAGGCCATCATTAGTGCCGGAATATCAAGAAGAATTAGAGTTACATTATAATAGGAAAAATAGAAAAAATAAAGGTGAGTGGTGAGCCTACTTTATGTCGGAGATCGACGTAAGACTAGAATGACTGTGACAGACTTATGAAGGCTGAAAGCTGCTTTGGCAAGTAAAAGTTTATTCTACTTGGAGAGACAATTTTTATTTTCCCTTAAGATGAACTCCATAGACGCTCCCATATTTAAGGTAATGAAATTTCATGCAGGAAAGATTCTGTTATTTTGTTTACTTGCAACGAACCGTTTAGATAAAACAAGTGCTCTGAAGTTTCCGCACAAGGTGTATCAACTACCAATAACTTGGAGTAATAATAATAATAACACAAAAATAAAAAATAACATTTCATGGAAACATTTAAAAAAGTCAACATAGTGACTTTTTTTATCTGCATCATAATGCAGATAAATTGGAGCTCCCACTTTTATGGTACAGAAAATATAAATGATTGAACTATCAAAAGACTATTAGTAAAGCTTTTTATATTATATATTACGTTGATGACTCGTTTCCTTTGTTGTATCGATTGGAGATGAGTAGAACTGAGGGAGTTATTGATTTTCAATTATGTACACATTTGTGAATCAACTCTTACTTTATGTCATTATTATTTATAAGAGAAGTCAATGCCCTCAAAAAGAAAAAAATCTGTATTTAGTTTCTTTAGTTTAGGTCTGGTATGAATGCCTTCATTTCTTTCAAACTTCTACTTCAATAGATATTCTAATTTTGCAGAACTGTTTAATTTTTTTTTTTATATTATCAGTCACTTTAGGAGGGTTAGAGAAACTCAAAAATAAAACAACCTTATTTTTTATTGCTCAAAAAGGGTGGATTTTTTTCGCTTCCATCAATCTTAATAAATCAGGCGGAAATTTACGCTTCTGATTCTTGAGTTTTTTTCCTGCGGTTTTTATCGTGAAAGAGGTTTCTGTGAGGAAGTTAGGGATATCCTCAACAGGTATCAAGGGTTATTTGGTGAAAGCGAAGTGTTTTGGGACGGGGAAAGTTCCCTTTGCAGGTGCCTTAACAAGGTTCACGGAAAAGGGGACTAATGGCTGTTATACTCTGGGCCTCAGCGTGAAAATTGATGTGGACCTAAACGCATTATGGGAAGGGTGGTAGGTGGCTGGACTCCGCTCCGCTAAACTTCAAGCCAGGATTCAAATCGTGTTAGACCGAGCAAGCGATAAACTCAACAGTAAAGGTTGTAACCTCGTCATAGGCGCCATCTCGTTATTAGAAACGCTGTTATCAAAATCCACTCTAACAAACGATGTACCCGAAATACTCGTCGAAAACAAGGAGGAGAATGGGAAATTCCAGCCGAACGTAGAGCAGGTTATTTCAGCCATCATCCCGCAACTTAATCCAATTTTAAAGGCATAAAAGCTAAAATGGACCAAGTTGGGGATGAATCGTAATACTGTTGACTCCGTTTACTGTTTCCAATTTGAAAGTTTTCAACGCTAAAACACACAGAATATAATTTAATCATAAAATGTACAATATTTTACAGATTGTTCCGCCATTTATAATTGTTTTCGGGGGCTAAAACGTGATTGAGAGTAGATTGATCGGAAACAAGTATTCACCGTTAGCTTTAATACAGAATTTAACGATCCGGATAAGAAATAATGGAAAATTTCTGTTGTTGTTTCATTTTAAGATTATCATCTTTAGATTAGAAATTTAATTATAAAATAATTTAAGCTTACACAGTTCATATCATGTTATTGTTATTTGTCCATTTTATCATCAACTGTTTTATCTGAAGATTCTAATATGTATGTTGTTTTAAACTTTCATAGTATTAAACTGTAAAATCTAAAACATGACTGCATCTCAGTTAAGTTTCTCATGGTGCTCTCTTCACTCTGCTTTTATTTATATTTAGATTTCTGTTTTCAACGCAACTGTTTTAATAATATGCAAAAGTTTCCGGAAATAAACCCTTTCTACAACCAAGTATAAAAACAAAACCATTTGTTGAGATTCTGCAAATACTCCTCGAGCTCAAGCACAAGATTAAAATCGATTCTAACACCATTGTCTGTTTTAGAAAAATCTAAATATAAACTCATTTTAATGTTTTAACACTTAGAAGAGACATTAAATGTCGTTTTACTAAAATAGTTAAATTAATTTTTTACGATTTTGGTAGTATTCATACTACGGAACGATTAAATTTTAATTTAAATCAAATTATAATTACTATTAACTATTTCCATAATTACTAATTAACAATTTATAATTACTAATTACTATTTCCAGAACAGTGCTCTAACCAAAGAGGCAAACATTGCTCTAAATACAGAGGCCCAGGTTCAAACCCCGGCGCTGGAGCTTGTTTTTCTCTGAATGTTTCCCGTAGTTAATAGTAATTATAATTTGATTTAAATTAAAATAGTTAAGACCTTCGTCCAAAGCATTCCTTATACTTTTTAGTGATTAATTTTAATTTCCTCTTATAAATAGTGAATCCTCTATTTATAAAAGTGTGTTATTCCTTCGTCCCAAAGCATCCGCACTATTAATTTGGATAGCTATCTCTACTTTGTATCCGCGTCACGTAGTAGTAGTAATTAACTACCTAAGGCCCCTTTAATCATGATTTGATCAATAATTTAATCAATTTGGACGAGTGTGTTGTGATCGATCGATTTTCTGTCTTAATTATAGAGATATCACATATTTATATAGATTTTATTTTGTTAAACGAAGCGTTAAAGCCAGATGAAACTTAGCAATCAGCAAATGTTTACCTGACGTAATGAAATGACACCATATACGATATTGGATCTCGTATATTGGATTACACATTTTAAAAGCGACATCATAATTTGTAAGGGCGTAGAAGATTAGTTTGAAACTGAAGCAGGTTTTATTAATTAAAAGTTCCACCAGTAGAAACAATTTTAGTCAATTGATGATTGGATATTCCCGTAAACTTAAAATTCTCCCTTTAAAAGTTGCACCCATAAGTTTCAGCTTCAAAATGCCTAATGAAAGCTTAATTACCGACGATGAAAGTCAAGAAAATAATTGAAGTCCGTCAGAATATTTTAGGGAACGAGGGTGTTAAAAACATGTTAACGAGGAGAAAAGGTATATGAAGGGAAAATTTACCCTCTACTTTTTCGAGAAAATTCCATCCAATTTTCTCATTTTCCTTTTTAGATCGTGCAAACAAGTTTGCAGAGGAGTGATTATAGTGGAGTGCAATAAGGGCGAGGAGGATAAGCCAAAAGCTCCAAGGGCTTTGGGAAAACTTTCAGTTAAATTTATCTAAGGCTTTCAAATGCGTCGTGGAGGTAAAACGAAATGAGAAATTCATGAGATGAAGAGCAAGTGAATAGTTTGAAGTCACTTTAAGTCCGAGTTAAGTAAGTTTAGACTTGAGAATGAATAATGGCCGTAATCATCTACCCCAACTTCGCTATTCATAATTCAAAGTTAACTTCTAAAATATGTGATTTTTCACAGAATATAATTACATTATTTTTTATTTGAAGAGGTGTATTAATGATTACTTTTTATAGAAACGTTAAATTTTTTTTATCTTGAAAAAGTTCTGCGTAGAAAAATAATTCGGTAATAATTTTTATAAAGTAAGCATTATTCAAGGTAACTCAGTCAGAAGTTGACACTTCTGATATTCTTTTATAGACATAATGTGGGCAGTTCGCGGTCATATTAGTCGAGCAAATTAAATATAGTAAATTGACACCATTATCATATCCATGCAATCATAATTTGAGTTATGATATTATCATTATGCATACTTTCGGATCATTTAAGGTCGTCTCCTGTAAGGCCGACGGGAAACTTTTTTCAAGTGAGGAGAAAAGCTATAAATCCTGCACCTTATTAATCTTATCCTTCTTAGTTATTGCACCAAGATAAAAACAAGATAAATTTTTATGACCTTTAACGCAAGAGCAATCCAAGTACATCAACATCACACATGATATCATCAAGTAAATTTGTAAAGTGGTCAATCCCTCAATCCTTGAAGCCGGGTTTAAACAATTCCCATTGTCGAGATAATTGTCCGAAGACAGTTTACTGGCATTTACTTATAGGCTACGTGTGAAATCTTTTGTCAAATTGTCCTGGCAATTGCGCTGGCAAGCCAATTTCTAGGAGAAGACTGAAGACAACAAACTATGCAAAGCTCCCTTTCACCACACGGATCACGGTATTGTTGCGACAATTGGCCCCAAGAGAACGTTGCAGGACAGTAGCGTTGTCTTTGTTTGTGCTCTCATTGTTTCTCAAAGTCTCATTGTGCCAACCTCAGAGGAAGGAAGGTGTGGATAGAGAAATGCGATTTGAAAAGTGGTTCATTATGCTCACCCCATATACTAAAACTTTCAAGCGAGCTCAATCCGAACTAAAGCGATCACGTCCTGGTCCTTGTCTTATTTGTCTAGTCTTTGTCTTTCTGTCTCCACAGACAGTTGTCAACAAATCCTTATCAGTAGCATTTATTTGACCCCACTCAAAGAAGATTGTTATTGGTTATCTAGGAACTGCTACACGTTTATTAACGACGTTACTGCCTTTATGCCTTTAGATAATTAATAAGGTTAACAACAAACATTAATGTACATATTTATATAATCCTTATCAGCTGATATTAGATGAATATCAAGTTTTTATCTAGATATCGATATTGTTTCACTAATCTGCCGCTTGAAAGTGTTAGTATATGGGGAGAGCACAATGAACCACTTTTTGAGACCTAGATTCTATAGTATTGTTCCCTCTACCCCTTCCTTACTCTGAGGTGCCAACCGAGAGATACTCAAGGCACTCGGCCATTTCTCGATGAGTACTGCGATCATTTTTATCCCTATGTGAACTGGTCTAGTTCAACTGCTCTGAGTAGCGACTGTCAAGCAACTAATTGAGGACATCTGTCCGTGACAATCTTAACAACTAAAATTGTGTAAACTCCGCTTTAATAACCCAATATAATGTTGGTAGTTGGTAGGGAAGACAAAATGTAATATGTTATTTTTAACACATAAAAACGCTATCATTCTTTGAGCTATTGATGTTCTGTGTTTTTCCGTATTGTTAGAATTTTGTCTGGCTGTATTGACGTCACTAAGTTTAAATACTTGTTTAATTGATCCCTAGATTAGAGATTATTAAAATGATTAATAGACTCCTCTTTCAAGTGTTATGCAAACAAAATAGATAATAACATGTTAGGGGCATTAAACAGTTTCATCTACAATAAATTTAACTCAAAGCTTCGTTATACTTAATTATGAGTTAATAGTTGCCCTAGATTAGCATGTATTCAAACCAATACGAGACTCGTTGTGAGAATGTTATCTCTTTTGACGAAATAATAAGTTAATTAGTACAACTACACAAATCTCACTACCTTACTTTGTAATCCAAATGCAATTAACTTCCGTTAGGGGTGAAATTATTCTTATTTTTATGTTGAATAACCTTAAGTAATATTAGGTGTCACAATTTGTAAAAGACACCAAGGGATGTACCACACAAACGAGACACATAGGAACTGTTCCAACATCAGACCTTGAGTCTGACGCGACGAAACGATGCAGGACATGGCGTAATGCCGAGCCAACATCTTAATGACATAATGTCTGATGTTGGAACAGTTCCTATGTGTCATGCTTGTGTGGCACATCCCTTGGTGTCTCTCAAAAATTTAGTAGACCACTGCAGTGTGCAAACACGATATTAAATTGCTGTTTAGTTAATATTAGTAGTACCAAAAACATTTGTTTGTATCACCTGGGCATTTTCAATTTTAGTTATGAATATTTATTTTTTGTCAAAATTACTAATACATCTAACTGTATCCAATCAAATAGTGCCGTACTCTTAATCTATAAATATATCATTTAATTTTTGTCTGTACATTGATCAGCATTGAATAGGTAATCTGTGCATTTTTTAAAACAAATTATTTAACACATTACGAAAACCAAAACTGGTCTCAATTTGATTCCTGACAGTCTGTGTGGACGGCCTCGATAGAGGCATAGAGGTCTCATTTTTTTATAGGCACATTAATTTTTACACAGCGTTAACACATGATGCATAATGGAGGCTTTATTGATTACACAATATGCACTTTTAAGACAAGTGATGTTTAATATAAGCATAAAAATAAAACTGTTCATTAGATTTTGTGTCATGTTGCCCCCATTGAGGGAAGCAGGTAATTTAATATTTTCGTTTCCATGAGTTCTCAAAACCGTTTTGAAAAATGTTTTGGAAAACGACAGGGGTGTTAACGATTAGCAGGGATACGAAATGATCAGCACCCGAGTGAATTTAGACATGTAAATTTAGAGTAAGTATATATTGCTGGCAGAAATGTCTAATGAATTTACAAGAGATTGTACAATATGTAGCTAATATTTTTTTAAAGCTTACATGCAATAGGATAATTGGTGCAATACCGACACTATGTGAATGTGTATACCTATCAATACTAGTACTTGTTCCTTAATCGTTTACAATCCGAACTCAAATTGTACTCCAAGGACGAACTGTAAGTGGCAATAGACCGCCATCTTCTCAACTCGCTCCAAGAATAGTTGAGCATTTAAGGCCTTGAGCGAAACAAAGGATTGCCAAAGCCGTTCTAACAGCTCTACGTTGTAAATTAGGACCCTTTATCGAGAGAAGACCCTATACAAAGGTCCTAGGGGGCCCATACACAAAGCCAATAGATATCAATTCTAGTCTACCTTGGGTAACGATCGGTATCGTTATACGGGCCAAGCAACTGGAAACTAGATAAAATAGCCTTCTTTTCTTCAATACAGAATAACTGACATCACTCCCCTTGATGATTTTAATTTGACAATATTAGTAAATTCATTCCTATCCTTACTTTGACATCACAGCTGTATCATAAGGGTCCATATTGACTTCTATATACTATTCTCTATGGTCTACATAGACTTGATATGATTGTCTATTTTATTGTTTTATGAGGGTTTCAGACAACTTGGTCATTTACACTCAACATAGATGGTCTATAGAGGGCTGGATGAAGTAAACAAATCAGACATCTGACTTTACAATGGCAGGCAATATATCCGGTGATAAGCACTATCTATTCGGCCAAAAAAATATCCAAGAACACTTTTGCTGGTATTTAATTATGGATAACTTATAAATTTGCTCTGTGATCATATTTAACTGGTTTTGTGGCTTGGGTGGCTGGATGAAAACATTAAAAAAAAAAAAAAAAATGTATTGAAAATCATGGAAGAGGTGTAGATCAATAACCAAACAACTTCTTCACACAAAATAACTGTATTTATTACAATTGACCGGTTTCGGCTGTTCTAAAGCAGCCTTCTTCAGATAATCTTGACTTGAGGTTACTGTTTGACTTCAAGACTTGTACTCTTGAAGTCAAACAGTAACCTCAAGTCAAGATTATCTGAAGAAGGCTGCTTTAGAACAGCCGAAACCGGTCAATTGTAATAAATACAGTTATTTTGTGTGAAGACGTTGTTTGGTTATTGATCTACACCTCTTCCATGATGAGTCGCTATCACACATTGGAGAAAAACACAGTTGATGGTATTGAAAATGCCAACAATTTTTAATAAATAAATATTCGGCGACAGTAGTGTGGTGAAACTGTCTATTAAAAATAAGCCTAATAGAACTAAGAGTGATATAACCATCTATTAAACATTTAAACAACAAGTCTAATAAAAATAATAATAAAAGAATATCTTGTAAAAATTAAGTATGATTAACTTTAATCTGGTTAAAAACGGTGTTAATAAATAATATCTTTTGATAACATGCTCTGATAATTGATATGATAATATCATGGGGAAATACTACGATTTTCATCCGACTTTTCTGTCTGGTTTCTCCCTCAAAACGTGACCAACCACATAGTTTACCCAACCAGAGTTTTAAGCCGAGGGGGCGTGGCTACGGCTTATGGAGATTAGATCTGATCGTCTAATCGCTCTATTACATTCATGTCCTCCCTAACAGGAAAGTGTCAACATAAGATTATTAAACTACTTTTTATCTGAATAAGTGGCGCAATAATAAAAAGAAGTATTTATGTGCTTAAAAATTACTTGTGGCAGCAGCTAAACTTTATCTAATTGTTAATAATCTATTAAATTATTACAAATAAATTGTAAAAACAATATCAGCAGAATGATTTAGATTCTCATCTCGCCCACTCCAGCTTATATAGTAAGATGTTACAGTATTTAGGCTAGAGTATATTTTACAGTTGCACTCGAGACAAACAACTACTAGTAGATTTGCTGCTCTACCCACTTCCCATTCGCTTTCCTAGGTCGTTAAAGAAAACGTGTAATAGAAAAAGATGCTCCGATCAGTCAATTAGTGGGGCACACAGCTTCCTCGCGTCCAATTTCCTAAAAATTGGATGAATTTATGCTTTTAAAAAGTTATATTATTTTCCATGTTATTTGATTATTTACGTTAATTAAAATCAATTTACAACAATCGATATTTTATAAATTATTTAATATGACTATTATATAACTTAACTTTTGACATCTTGATGTTATGTAACCACATATCTATCTATATTATTAAAAAAGTTTTGTAAACAAACAAGTTCAGTGAGAGTGACATACTTAACTGAGTGTAGAGTGCGTTAGGAGATACCTCTCTAGAAGAGGGATGAGTCCGGGAGGAAAAGGGGGAGCTTGAGAGTGACATAATACTAACTGTGTAGACAGAGTGAGGGAGATAAATATTCGTCCGAGAAGAGGAGAGCCTTTAAGGCAGAAGTTGAGAGTAGGTAAAATGAAATGTCAGCAAGAAAAAGAAAGTAGTTAACAGTTTCGCCTTACCCCTACTACCTCAGCCACTATACTACTTCCCTCTTCGTATTCCATAACTATACTACTTCCCTTCTCATACCACGTCGGCCGCACAGCGGCCGCTACCACGTCTTTTCGGGGGTTGACGAGCGAAGCGAGTAGGGGGCGGAGCCCCCTAGTATTTTAAAATTAAAGTTTTATAATTTTATCACTTCATATATCTACGCATATATCTATGACAGAGCTTTTTTTCTTGTTTTTATAGGGTTCTTATGCAGATTTTTACAAATCAATATTACCAATGACTTGTTGTCAGGTAGTTTCTGGGATAATATAATGGTGGTGGAAAATTCTAATCTCCTGCCTGTCAAATCATATTAGATTATCTTCTCTACTTTTTAGAAATTCATCAATCATATCATTTGTCTGGATTTACTTCTTTATTTAGAATCCTCTGCTATTTATGTCAAGGGAAATTCTTGTCCAACAAGAATCGATACATTTTAACAGGATTATGATAAAATGTATTCCTTTTTATTTAACATGTTGATATATTCACTAGAATTAATTAAATAATTATTATCTTATACATAATACATAATAATTATATGACTTTAAAATGTTTTTGTAACAACTTTATAGTATTATAATATGATATGATTAAAATATTTTTCTCTAAACATTAAGGTATTAATTCTACTCACCTAGATAAGTAGAAAATAATCCATTGACACAAGTGTCCGAAAATCGCGCGTTTCCGAGCTGTGGGCAATTTTTGAATTTAAAAATACAACCAAATTCAACAAAATCACACTTTGTGAAAGTTAATAACAATTATTTGATTTATAATGAATGAATGAAAAAATATTTGTATTTGAAGTAAATTGAATTATGTTGCTTCATTTTCATTGCTTAACCTTACAAAAATTCAAATCTGCTAATTCTGCATTTGTGTACAACGTACAACACATCGTTTTGGAAACGGTTTTGACAACGAACCGCCAGTTCAAAATTCTGAGTGAACGGAGAACGGATCGTATCGGTTCAATCCGCTCTACCATAAATACGTGATCAAAACGAGGGATCGTATTCATAACGCTCGTATAACACTTTTTGTTTTTTTGTTTTTTTTTTTAATAAGAAAAAAGTTTATAGTATAAATAACCTGGAAAAAAATTTAATAACTTGTAAATAAAAAATGTAAAAACTCGCAAGCATATCAGGTACCAATAAAGATGGTTTCACTCGTGACATCACCGTTATGAAATATATATAAAAAAAAAAAATATTTCATCATCAGTAATTCGTATTGAGTGAACATGCATCGTTGTAAAAAACGAATCAGATCTAAAACGCCTTCATAACGATTTGTGAACGTTGTAATAAAAAGTAGTTAGACAGTTTTAAGGGTGTAGCTAGAATTAATTTATCAATTTAATATGACTTTTCTATGCGCCAAATTCCTTAGGCTCCACACGTCTGCATAGCCAAAAAGCAACAAACTACAGGACCAATAGACAAGGTGTCAAAAATATCACAGGATGTCTGAAACGAATTTCTGTCTTTGAATTTTAGATATTGAAGGACGAAAAATATTTTTGTTTTTCAGAAAGACCAGAGTAGCTTGTTGTTACCTACTGTAAGAACGGAAGCACAAATGGAGTACGACATGTTAGGATAAATTTTCTTACAAGGGCAAGATATATAAATGTTTTTACCTCTGTGGCTATATTCGATACCGTATACTTAATTTATTACTTGCTAGGCTTAAAACTATTTTTTACATGCTGAACAGTATTATATTATCAATCAGATAACTAATACGAACACTTAATAATATACTCGGACCTCCATACAACGAACACGATGGTTCCGGAAAAAAAAATTATCTACCATTGTTATATTTTAATAATAAATGCAGAAAAAAATAATAAACTTCCTGTATGTAAGCTCGTATTTCAGTATTTCTCTTTTGATAAAGATGACATCAATTCGTTAGTTGTATTTTGTGCCGAATAAATTATTTCGGAAGGCGTATTATTCTCCTCGTATTCTTCATAATCACTTAAATCACTCATTGATTTTCACAAAAAAACTCGATACAAACAGTTACTTTTATTAAATAAACATCAAATTAGTTATGTTAAATGTAAACAAACTCGCTAATCGTGTGTAAAGTTGATAATTCTTCTTCTTTACGTCACTAGAGTGGAAAAAAGAGGAATTATTCTTCTTTACGTCACTAGAGTGGAAAAAAAGAGGAATTGTTCAAAACAATGTGACACATGCGCAATTAATACAGGTGTGTTAAGAATCACTTTCTACGAATCTAAACAGAGATGTAATGTTTATATTACATATAAATCGTAGATAAAAAAATGTGTTGTATAGAAATTTCGTTATATGGAATTTCTTTTACTATAGAACCACTTAGTATAGAGAATCCATGGGACATAAAAAAATTCGTTACAAAGAGTTTTTCACTGTAAAGAAGTTCGTTATAAGGAGGTTCCGACTGTATATTATTATTTGACTAAAGAAAATAGAGTGGAGCTAAAACCAAATTGCGTCCCTAACATAATCATAAATCCAGTTCTTAATATTTTTCCAATAAAGGTGTTTCTAATTATAACCGAAAGATAGCTCGCGGTTTTATTACGTATAGTAACTATAACTTCTAGGGTAGTTTTTTAGGGTTTTATTGGACCATTTTAGATGATTTATTTGTCGGTTTTTTTTTCACTCGCAACTCAATTTTATTACTTATTTTCTTCTCGTAAATTAAATATTTAGCAGGCACTAATTTCACGAAATTTTATTATTCGCAATATTAACTTTACTTTAGGAGATTTACCAATTTACCAAATAACAAAAGCTATGTGGTCGCTTTAATAAAGGAATATATATTTTTTTTTTTAATATATTTTTAATTTGTAAGAAAATAATTCAATAACTTTATTATTGAATTATAACAAATGATTGACTGCAGTTTAT
The DNA here is from genome assembly GCA_001010745.2 of Gerris buenoi. Taxonomy (NCBI): domain Eukaryota; kingdom Metazoa; phylum Arthropoda; class Insecta; order Hemiptera; family Gerridae; genus Gerris; species Gerris buenoi. Next base: position 17,606 of record KZ651347.1, read on the forward strand.
ATCTGACATAAAAAAGTGCTTCTCCGTAAATTAATTTATGGAGGAGTTTTATCTTAATAATTTATATCAACTCCACTCACCACCATGATTGATATTTTGATATGCAACATCGGAATGACGAATCCCGGGTTTCGTTGGTATTGTGAATACAAAATTAGTAAGGGGGAGGGGGAAGGGAAAAAACTTTTAATTTTTTTTGACAAAATAGAGTGCAAAAGTAAACGTTAACTATAAGTGTTATACATTTTTGTAATATACTCTTCAATACCTTTCATTTGATACCCCCACTCAAAATTAAAAAAAAAAAAAAAAAAAAAAAAAAAAAAAANTTTAGTCTCCGATTTCAAAAATTCTAAGATAGAAATCCATTTCAGACATCACGGAACATTTTTTGATTTCGTGACTGTCTCACACACAATTTTGGCGAACCAACATCTTAAAAACTACTCGTCCGACATGAGGGTATTCGGTCATAATTATCACATTATTGATTGGTCCCATATAAATTTTAATCGACTGCGCTCAATTATTTCTTATCTACATGCGCACAAACATACATTTGTCTACACCTACAATTTCAAAAGTTCTTATCTGATTTTTAAGAAACTTTTATAGTTTATCGAAAGTAGCCCGGAGATAACTCCAGATTAATTTCAGTTTTATTTCAAATGTAGCTCTTGGAGATAGAAGAAATTTTCATCTCACAAAAAATGACGTGAAATATGTCGCGCTTTTTAATATCGTCCCAGGAAGTTAGGATTTAACAGGAGGTCGATAGCTTTTTATTTATAGTACAATATTTTGACGATAGGCGAGCTGAAGTTTGAATAAATGACATGCAAAATGTGACGCTCTTAAATGTCATGCCAAGAAGTAAAAATATAATAGGAGGTAGATTATGTTTTCTCTTGTATTCATAGCTGTACTTCACCTTCAATTTTATATAAAGGGGGGGGGAGACTTTTGGACCACCCTGCATATTTCTAATCTACTCTTCAATACCTTTCATTTGATACTCCACTCAAAATTTAAAAAAATATATTTTTTTCTCGCGCGACGTGAATTATCCGATATTTTGAATTTGAACAGCTGATAATTTTAAGTTCGCTATATGTTTCCTGTGTGCGCTTCAAAACGATCTATGTAATATTTGAAAGTTTCACGTTATTATCTCTTTTGGTTCAAAAGTTATTGGAACCGTACAGAGTGACTGACAGACACAGGAACGAAACTATAAGGATTTTTTTTTTTTTTTTTTTGGTTTTATCAACGAAACCCTAAAAAGCCGATAAGCCTGTGTCGACGGGCTTAATTTTACATTTAGAAAAAAACGACAAAATTTCATAGAGCAGAATAATCACCCCATACTTATGTTACCTTCGGTAAGCTTGAAAGCAAAAGTTTAAAATAGGAATCCATACAAATTTAAAATCGTTGAATTTGTTCTCTCTCTTTTGAAATGGGTTAATTGGATGGTGAAGTTTTGACAGCTGCCTTAACACATGCCAACCAATCATATGGCTCTAAACTCGTTTTAATTGACCTCAACCTTCAGCCACACTCCTTCATATTTCTTTACTCACTCAAAACAATGCCGATGACAGTCCTGGAGGAAAAAAATCACCTACAATACTATTTAACGATCTAAAATTATTTATAGAGGTTGTCAGAATTTTATTTTTTTGGGGGGAAAACAGTATGAAAAGAGATTATGAGGAGATTTATGGGCAATTCTATAATAAAAATGCATATTGCATGAAACAATAAAAACCATTAATTAAATGAAACCAAACAATTCTACAAACTAATCCTTGTGAACCACATTTATTTTCTATATGTTTTTTAAAACCCATTTATTTAAAAAATATTACCTAACTTTTAAAAATTGTCTCATTTATTTTATACCGTACAAACAATCGTCTGTAATAGTTAAATTTAATTTATTATATGTTTGACATTTTTAAAATAGTTTGCCAATTAGTGTGGCGTGTAGGCATATAGCTTCTTTGATTTCTTATACCTTATACTTAAATCCTTATTCAAACTCTTTTTGTCTCCGATTTAAAAAATTCCAATTTGTATGGTATATAAGTAGCTCCTTCGCGTTCTTATGCCTAAAATCCTTTTTCAAACCATTATTGTCTACATATTATATAATTTTGCTTCCGAGCTTAGTGAAGGTAACGGAAGCTATGTGGTCGTTCTGAAGATCGAAAATTTGTAGTCTCCGATTTAAAAAATTCCAATCTGTATGGTATATAAGTAGCTCCTTCGCGTTCTTATGCCTTAAATCCTTTTTCAAACCATTATTGTCTACATAATATAATTTTGCTTTCGAGCTTAGGAAGCTATGTGATCGTTCTGAAGTCCAAAAATTTTTAGTCTCCGATTTCAAAAATTCTAAGATAGAAATCCATTTCAGACATCACGGAACATTTTTTGATTTCGTGACTGTCTCACACACAATTTTGGCGAACCAACATCTTAAAAACTACTCGTCCGACATGAGGGTATTCGGTCATAATTATCACATTATTGATTGGTCCCATATAAATTTTAATCGACTGCGCTCAATTATTTCTTATCTACATGCGCACAAACATACATTTGTCTACACCTACAATTTCAAAAGTTCTTATCTGATTTTTAAGAAACTTTTATAGTTTATCGAAAGTAGCCCGGAGATAACTCCAGATTAATTTCAGTTTTATTTCAAATGTAGCTCTTGGAGATAGAAGAAATTTTCATCTCACAAAAAATGACGTGAAATATGTCGCGCTTTTTAATATCGTCCCAGGAAGTTAGGATTTAACAGGAGGTCGATAGCTTTTTATTTATAGTACAATATTTTGACGATAGGCGAGCTGAAGTTTGAATAAATGACATGCAAAATGTGACGCTCTTAAATGTCATGCCAAGAAGTAAAAATATAATAGGAGGTAGATTATGTTTTCTCTTGTATTCATAGCTGTACTTCACCTTCAATTTTATATAAAACGATATCAGAGCTCCAAGCGGAACAAATGGAAATCAAAATAGATTAATGTTTCATAATTTCGCAGCTTAAGACCCATCAACTACATTAATTAGATAAATGTATGCCGATTTCCTTCACATCATGGAAAAACACTGAAATTTCTTTGAATGAGGATTCAATGCCCAAATACACATCTATATTGTTGCGGTTAGGTTAATTAACACTCAATAATTAATACACACTTAAGTACGTAGGGCCGCTTCTACTCTATAGTACCTTGTTTCAAATATTTCTAACTCGTCTACATTAGGTTGAACAACGTCACTATTCATAATTATTTCTAATTCCTGCACGACCTCTTGAAACTCGATAAGGATGGGAGTGAGCCGTTCAAGTCTGATAACCACTTGACTTTTATCACGTTCTTCTTCGTAATTATCAACAAACTTTTCAAACCTTTCAAGATTTAATAAAATATGGTTCTTTCGGGTCAATAACGACTGGATCGCCTTTTCAGCAGTATTATTTTTCGATGCTTTTCCTTTCGGCATTTTACTTTGAATGTATAAAAATACTTAAGAAATATTTAAAAAGATTTCTTTGAATAAAAGGTAAAATAAACAAAAATAAAAACTTGGTTTGGTAGAATTGAAGAATGATGACGCAAGTAGGTTGGTTGTAAGACGTATTGAAGAACAGAAGAACTGAAGAAGTAGATTGGTAATTATTAGTTCACAAAAATACTATCTTTACGTAAAGTTGTATTAAATTTTGATAGTAAATAAAACTTAACTGTCTTACACAGTGAGTGAAAATTTGGAATTCGGATTAATAGAACTGAATGAACTTCAACTACAAAAAGTTCAATTGTTTTTAAATTATTGCACAGTGTAAATTTGGAATAACACTGAAAATGTTTAAACAGTTTAATATAAACGCACCACAACGGAATTACGAAATTAATATAACTTCGGAGCACAAACGGATACGGAGTACAAACGGATACGGAACGCAAACGGATACGGAGCACAAACGGATACGGAGCACAAACGGATACGGAGTACAAACGGATACGGAACACAAACGGATACGGAGCACAAACGGATACGGAGCACAAACGGATACGGAATACAAACGGATACGGAACACAAACGGATACGGAGCACAAACGGATAATAATACGGAAGGATTTAGATTTTAATTACGTATTTATTGGTCGCTAGTAGGTAATATCAGGCCCGGTGGACCAAAATGTTGCGGATAGGTTAATTAACACTCAATAATTAATACACACTTTGGATTAATAGGTTATATTGGTATAAGAAACACAACGGGGGTGGAGTGGTTAGATGTAGCGACTCGGTTCGGAATTGGAGATTGGAAGGTTAGAGCTGGACTGTAAAGCACAAGGTTTGGAACACAAGTGAAGTGGGTATTGGAACATGGGTTTCAAGGGTATTCATAGGTTAATGGAGGGGATATAAGTGACGGAGGAGAAAGATGTGATTTCAGCTGACAACATCAAATACAAAGGATCCATTGATGCCAACAAAAAACATAGCCACTTCTCAACATATATGATTCAATTTCCATGAAATGGAGGAAATGAGTATTTATTTTATATTTTTTTATCATACATCTTCCTTCAAACACTCCTATTGTTTTATTGTATTTGCCTTTTTGTTTTGCAGAGAAAATTTTATCTGTTTGCTTTGAAACAATGAAAATTCATTAGTGCATTAACTCACACTACTTTGGTTATTGATTAGACGACCAGGTTGTAGTTGATGCTCTGTGGTATCCCAATAGATGAATGTTTACACATGAAAGACTTGAATAACAGAGGCCTCTAGAATTTGGTTGGAATTCAACGGTTCACTGGAGATTTCAGAACTCATGTTAGAGGCCTTCGAACTCTCCAAACTCTCTAGAAATCCTTTATGAGCTAGCAAATGAAATTTCACCAATTCCTACCTATTTAACCTGTGAGATTTTAAACTCTAATTATTCATGGGAGAAATGAGCAGAGGTGTACCTTAGTTACAAAATTAATAAATGTGTTTACATAACAAGTAATAATTACAAGATAAAAATAACTTTTTATATACTACGTTTTTAAATTGATAATATAATTTTAATTGTTATATTATAATATAATGTTAGTGAAATAACATATAGTTGAATTAATTTACTTCACATAAATGACAACCATCTAGAGAGCTGATCTTAAACCTATAAAAGGACAAATCTTTGTACAACGGATCTCACCAACACCCAATCTAAACCATGACATTTATATGCCCCCGTGTAGGGGATGGTAAGACAAGAAAAATGAGAACAAGTAAAGAAGTACAGATGCAAAAAAAATAAACCGATTCCTAGGACACAAGAGTAAATAAACCTGGTTGTCACACGTCAATTAATTTATTTGTTGTTCAAAATGAAGATTGTAAATATGGGACACATCAAAACAAATTAAATAACTTGCGGATTTTTCCCGAACTATTTTTCCATACAACAAAATTTGCTGAAAACAAATTAAATGTTGCTAAAGGATGTCAAAAAGTATTAAAATAATGCGTTGACATCGTGTTCTGAGCTATTCTAAAAGTTGCAAATGACTAGCTACTTGGGAAGATAGTTAAAATTCGATTGCAAGATTTGTACTGGACAAAAAAAAAAACAAAAAAAAAACAAGAAAGCAAGCTAATAAAAACGTAGTAAAAAGTACAAGTATTTGTTGTAGAAAGCTGACTTTGAAGCAATTATGTTTCTCGGAAATTGCTAATAATTGAAATAAGATTATTTAAAATACATGCAAACTATAAAATAGATTGTCAAGTGGTGTGGCACATAGCTTCCTCGCATCCTATCACGTACTTTATTGATTTTATGCTTTTACAAACCATTATTGTCTAATTTGTTAAATTGTTTCCCTCAATTTTTTAATCTGTTAAAATTGTGTTGATCTATTACACGAATTAAAGTATCAATTTAGCAAAATTTAAAGAGCGCAGACGGTTCCAAATAATCTGCCTGCAGGTTACTTAAGATAAACTATAAAAGTTTCATGCAAATCAGATGAGTATTTTTGAAGCTATAGATGAAAATGTATGTGTGTGCGTATGTGGAAGAGAAAAAAATGAGCGTAACAGATTGAAACTTATATGGGACCATAAATTAGCTATTTATGAACTACCATACAAATTTAATCAAAATAGACGTGCAGTTTTTAAGATATATTGGTTCGTATATTGGGATGATTGATATATTGGTGCGCATTGAGCGACAGGCCGACAAACCAACTATCAGACACGGAACCAAAAATACGTCCCGATATCTGAAACGGATTTCTGTCTTGGAGTTTTTGAAATTGGAGACCAAAAAATGTTTCGTTCTTTTTTTACCGATAACTCCGATAAGGTCAAAAACAATAAAAAGATTTAAATTGGTGTCCATCTTAATAGATATGTAATAATTTCTTGTAATAAATTAAATAAAAATAGTTATTTAATAATATCAAGATTTTTAACTTGATTTAGAAATATTACTGAAACCTAATATTTAAAAAAAAAAATATATATATAAGGGAATAAATTAAATGAAATATTTCGAGTATTTCTGAAGCGGAGTATTGATAACAGAATCAATATTTGGATATTTTATTATCGAGATGGTCGAGTATCCACAGAAAGAAAAGGGAGTGAGTTGATGGTTGTAGAACGGGGGTTCGGAGTGGGGGTAGGGGGGGTCTCATCAGTATTCAGCCCTGTTTGGACACTATCAATATTTAAACGCTCAAAGCCTTGCCGAGGTAACTCATGGTTTGCAGAGGGGTATAAATTTCAAGTTAAAATGCTAGGGTACTGGCTAGATTGGATATATTTAGACTTGGTTCCTTATTTTATCCTCAAGCTTTCTTGTTAATATCCTTATTGAAAACCAATGGGGGTAGAAAAAGCTTAAAATTAGAAAATTTTCACTGTGAGGGTGTATCTTTTAACTAAAAGAAAAAAAAGTTTGATATCCTGTTCTTAAACTTTTTTTTAGGGTGACTTTTCTTTAAAAAGTCTAGTTTTAGATAAAGTATTATGAAGAACAGAAACTACTGAAATATACCTCTTTGATTAAAAAAAAAAGAAAAAAAAAGAGAAGTATTTTTTTCCTGTTTTGTCGAAAAGTGGAAACTTTTTTTTTAGTTTTAGTCGGTAAAGCAATATCTGAATGATTTACGCCTCTAAAAACGTCTGTTGTAGCAAAAAAAGCAGTCCAATTAATCGCAGTAACCTCTCCTGGACCTTTTCTTTCTTCTGACGGGCGCTTGAAGTGTTTCACATTTTTCATGCCGTTTTCAACTCCCGACGTGACTTAGAAGGGAGAGCCTTGCATTTTTCGACCGATCCTTTGCGCAGGCTCTTCAGAAAACACTTTGCCTCCCACCCTCATTCCAAAACTTCCCCCTCACTCCACTTCAGAGACTTATCTAAAGTGTTCAATCCATTATGAGATGGAGAACCTTTTTTTTTTCTCCAAGATGGATTTGTTTTTTAAGTCCTTTTTTAAATAATACTATTTTCCAAAGAATGGATTTTTCTTTTCTGTGTTCGGAAAATAAGAAAGAGTAAAAAATGAGGTCAAGTATGTGCATTTTTTCCTATACATCCATATCATTGTGTTCATTTCTAGAAAAAAAAAATGGCTATTGGTTGTTTCGGGGTTTTTTTACACCTTTAAAATACTAATCCTTTTCAAGGAGTCCACTCTTTATGTAATTGCTGCAATTCAACCTATTATTTCACTTATGCANATATATTCAAGAAACTCACCTTTAAAAAAATGGGTAGAGTGGTCACTTAATAACGAAGGATCTTTTTGGGAACCGGAACAAAAATGAAAAGTCACTAAACTAATATAAAAGATCTTATTATTTGCCTCTTGTTATCTAGGATTTCGTTATTTTTATATAATCTAAATTGTATTCTTATTGTAGAGCTATTTTAAAATGGGAAATGAATATATTTTATATTGTCATGAAGTTCGAGTGATTTCGTCAAAATCACTCGAAAATGTTATTAGCTTCTATTTATAGTCTTCTCTTGAATAAATTATGGAGAGAATGAAAATTTGTTGGCTACCCATTCCTCTTTATTGCTAATGCCACTTCTATCGTAATCTGAAATTCATGCAATGTTTCATGGTTTGACGTTAAACGTTTAGAGGACTTGCAGACGGATGGCACACATTCTTTTGAAGTCCTACAATGGACTGTATTAACAGCGGCACTAGATTTTGACACACGTTCTTTTAAAGTCCTACAATGGACTGTATTAACAGCGGCACTAGGTTTTGAAATGTAATATTTGAAAGTTTCACGTTATTATCTCTTTTGGTTCAAAAGTTATTGGAACCGTACAGAGTGACAGACAATCACAATCAAAGCACGGAAGAAAAAAGTTCT
>KZ651347.1:26396-38012 GCA_001010745.2 Gerris buenoi
TTTTGACACACGTTCTTTTAAAGTCCTACAATGGACTGTATTAACAGCGGCACTAGGTTTTGACACACGTTCTTTTAAAGTCCTACAATGGACTGTATTAACAGCGGCACTAGGTTTTGACACACGTTCTTTTAAAGTCCTACAATGGACTGTATTAACAGTGGCACTAGATTTTGACACACGTTCTTTTGAAGTCCTACAATGGACTGTATTAACAGCGGCACTAGGTTTTGACACACGTTCTTTTAAAGTCCTACAATGGACTGTATTAACAGTGGCACTAGATTTTGACACACGTTCTTTTAAAGTCCTACAATGGACTGTATTAACAGCGGCACTAGGTTTTGACACACGTTCTTTTAAAGTCCTACAATGGACTGTATTAACAGCGGCACTAGGTTTTGAAACACGTTCTTTTAAAGTCCTAGTGTGGACTGTATAGGTACTAGGTTTTTTGCTCGGAAGCATGATCGAAACTTAATATACGATATGAAATGAGAGTCATGGTTAACGTCAACACTTCACTCAAATGTGAAGATTTTGGTCTTTCAATCTTTGTTTGTTCCATGGACCCACCTAAGTGGTCTGGATCTTTGGGTGTAAAAACCTCAGCCTGTGGAAGCTCTTCATAGTGAATAAAATTTTAAGCAAAATGGATACATTCTTATTTTAAGATCTGTTAGATCTGCATTTAGATTTTTATCAGTGGCAGCACTGTTTATGAGTGAGCGTGGAAGTGAGAGCCATGTTTTTTTTGTTTTTTAGATAGAGTGTACTTGAGTAGCGTCCCCTTGAACTCTTAAATTTTAAGTTACAGAGATTATAAAGTGTAATGTAAATATGAGTGAATAATAAACGTTTAGTGTCTGAGAACTGTGTATGTGTTCTGATTTATTATTATTCTTACAGATCGGTTCGACTAACTGAATTGGTCGAATCTCTCAGATGATGGCCATTTAAAGCGGAAAAAGTAGGTTTGTAATAACCCTCAAACTGGTATTTTTCACAATTTTCCAAGTAAACTTTTCATTCAAAGGTTATAAAGGATGTGTTGCCCTATTTTAGACTCTAAGCCCCTTTTAATGCAAGGCAATTTAGAGCATTATAATATTTAATTCATAGAATCATTAAAAGTGACTTCTGGAGAGGTGAACTACAAATTTCTAAGTCTTTTCTAAAACCTAGGTTTGGGTGTGGCCGTTACCTAGGGATTTTTCTTTGTTGTTTAAACCTGTAAATTACTTTGTTCTTCTTCAAAAGGATCATGACCACTCTTTTCTGGTCCATTTTTCATTTCCTTGTCATGATAAGTCCGTCCATTTATTTAGGGTGGTTTCAGCAAGTTTTAGAGTGGAAGTAACAATGACATGAAATGCAGTTTCGTACAAAGCTTAAAGGGATTTTTAGCCCAGTAACAAATTATCTCTTTCCTGAAATGAGCTCATATTTCATCTCTTCCTAACAAAGAGTCCACAAATAGTGCTTAAATTTTAGAAGTTCGTGGTTTACTACTTCAAAAGCAAAATTTTAAATTTTATTGTGTTCATATAACATGTACACTATCTAATTTTACTACAGGTAATATTTCTGACAGTGCAACTCTTAGAGAAAAAAAAACGTATTATATGTTGTAAGTGATGCAGATGTTTTTTAGATCCGACCTTTCCAGCGTGCCAGCGACCCTCTAGTGCCAAAAAAGGTGTTTTTTATGGTACACCCTGTTATTCCTTATCACACGTTACTGCACCAGGAGTGCGAATCCGCTAAAATCGACCATCTTAAATCTTTTGAGAGTGTATGTATATACTGCACTGTCTTACTATAGAAATCCCATCTTCACACTCTTCCCTTCCTCTACGCCATTTTTTACTTTCTTATATAAAGAGAAAGTATTGTGATAGCGTGAAAATTATACTTTGAAATTGTGATGGATTTAAACGTTTTTAGGTTCCTTGAGTCCAAAAAAGTGGTTTTTAAAAAGTGTCTGTCTCTCATCTGTCTGTAATCTGTATTTTGCCTGTGCAGAGGCGTGGAGCTTAAACTACTTGGTCGATTTTGACGAAATTTGGCTAAAATCTTCAGAAAAATCATATCCCAAGGCGAATTGGAGGAATTAATTTTATTTCCGTGAATAAATATGGGAACAAAGGTAAACATATTTAGTTATTCTCTTCCATTATAATATATCAGTCCGATACTACTCATACTAAACTTCCTCATTATATGAGTAAATAATTACTTTGTCCAGTGTTTTCTACTTCCCATTCGTATCGGGTATCGGGTTTTCGTGCTTACATTTAATTATTACTGAGCATATCGTCAAAATTTACTACACAAATAATTCCTCTCTAGAGGGATTGAAACCCAACTTCAACCCTGTACGACAAACTCGAACAAAACTTTCTCATTTACATACTGAATATAAATCAAGTAATATCTAGTTTAATCAATTTATTTATAAATAAATTTTAAAAGTTAAATTTAGTGCTAAAACTCACTTCTCGATTTTTGTCATATAGGATACCTGTTTCTGCACAAACGAAAGCGACGGACAATTAACGGCAGATGATTGACAGCCATTTAAATACCACTTTATTGGACTCAGGAAACCTTAAACGTTCAAATTTTCCACTACACCTTCTCTCTATTATATACTAGATATATGATAAAGTAAAAATAAAACAATATTAATTAGTCTGCCTAGATAATTAATAGCTTCCTGGCATATTATGTCGTATACTTTAACGCTTTCCAATCTTCATATGCTTTTACAATCTTTGCTTTTGTCACACTTATTTAAATGGGACAAAAGTAAGACAAGACCCCCTGCGTTTTAAAATGAATTAAAGTATTTTTAGTAACATTTAAAGATCATATACGGATGGAATTAATCTGGAGCTATCTGGGGGCAATTTTCGATAAACCATACAAATTTCATAAAAATCAGAGTACTTTTGAAGATACATATAAATGTGTGCATGTGCAGAAATGATAGAGAAACGAATGGGTGCAGAAGGTTAAATCTTATATGGGAACAACAATAGGCTAATATAAACCCAATATTAAAAGTTAATTAAAGTCGGACTTAATAAACTTCTAAATTTCACATGTTGATTTGAAAAAATTGAGCGACTCACAGACAGGGAACCAAAAATTTTCCTTGATGTCTAAAACGGATTTCTGTCTAAAAATTTTTGAAATCGGACACATGATAATGTTTTTCAGAACGATCACACATTCCGTTACCTTTGGTAGGCTTGGAATCAATATTATTAATATTCTTTTTTTAAAATTTCACGATAAAAAGAACTTTTTATGTACTACGTTTTTAAATTTTCTGTCATAAATCACAAATTTGAAACCCGTAAAAATGAAGATTGTAAATATGGGACATGTCAAAACAATTAACCCTTAACTGCCCGAATTAATTTTTTTTTAGAATTTTTTGGGGTTTTCTAGGGATTTTGTCTGTTAAGGGGTTCCCTTAATATGGAAAAAATGTTTAAATTTTTTTTTTAAAAATTCCTTACCCCAAATTTTGGCTGTTGCCATATGGCAACGCTAGGTTATTAGCCTTACAGTTTTTTTCTCAGTAATTTTTTAAAAAAAAATCTTTTACAAAATGTATGTAAAAATAAATTTTAGGTTACAAAAGCACAAATAACTGACAAAATACTGAATTTATCTAAAAGAACAAAAATTATTATTTATTTATTTTTTTTTTTTACATTATTTGTATTAGGTATGTATCATGTTTATCTCTAAAATTGTGTAATTATTTCGTTATTAATTGTTTTTTGCATNCTTTTGACATAATATTAACATTTTAAAAGTTCAAAATTAACTTGGACCTCTCCAGACAATATTAAAGGGAGGGGGTTTTGCTGTTGCCATATGGCAACGCTAGGTTATTAAGGGTTAAAATAACTTGCGGATTTTTTCAGAACTAACTTTCCATACAGCAAAATTTGCTGAATACAAATTAAAATTCTGCTGAAAGATGGCTAAAAGTTTTAAAATAATGCATTTTTATCGTGTTCTAAGCTAATCTAAAAGTTTCAGAAGACTAGCTACTCGGGAAGTTAGTTAAAAACCGATAGCAAGATTTGTACTGGACAAACAAGAAAGCAAGCTAATAAAAACGTAGTAAAAAATTATTGAAAATGTATATTCAGGTATTTTTTTGTATATATATTATCGTTAAAAGTTTAATGATAATTTAAATGAATCTTTTAATATACCTTGAAAATTGCTAGACAATATTAGGAAAGGATAAGTTGTCTTTTTAGTCTCGACCAAAATAAAGATCTTAAAATATAATCCAGGGATGCTAGGAGCAGATATCACCTCTGATTTTACCTCATTATAATATTTTGATTTATGGTCTAAAGTATTTTTGACATTGACAAATAAATTAAGATTGTAAAATATTGATTATGAGTTCCTCAATGTCAAGCCAACTCTGAATAAATTATGAACGTGAAAAACTTCTCTTTTCAAAAAATAAACTTTGGAAAAGAATGTCCTACGAGAAGTCAGAATTATTGATTCCGTCTACAATTCCTACTATCAATAGTATTTCAGTCAATAGTTTGTACAAGTATTTGCTTAAAATTAGAAAGTGGTATTTTATAAAGCAAAATGTTCATACTATGCTTGGCAGTAATTAATGAGCAAACAATGAATCATCATGGTTTTTGTTGTTGCAACACTAATTAGATAGAAAAAAAGTCCAGTCATGCACCATGACTTAATGAGCGAATTTTCAAAGAAATCTGCGTAATTTGCTTATGATAATACAAGAAAATTTTTGTTTAGAATTTGGATGGGTAAAAAAAAAATTTTAGTACACACGGGTACGGGGTACAAAAGTCAAAATAGTATTTACCTTTCAAGATAAACATCGTTGGAAAGCTCTTAAGAGTACAGTAATTGTTGTTAAGTATAATTTTTTATTATATTTCATTTCAAAGGGGGGTTAAATGGGAAAAAACATGTTTGTATGCTATTTTTGACCATAAATGGTCAAAATTTGACCCCTAAATGAACTCCAAAAATTCTGGCCAACGAACTCATCCTTTCTTTTGATATTGTTGACATTTTAAAATTTATTTGAAATTTTTAAGTGCGTCCCAAGGGGAGATATCGTCTGGAGTGACACATATATACATACATATAATATACATACATGCATAAAAAAAGTGTTAAATTTTAGGAATCGATTCAGAATGGTCTGAAATGGATTTCCATGAAAAAATTTTGAAGCCATTGCAATAGCTTAATTTTCTTTGCTATATTTTCTATAATATTTTCGAATATTCGCTAACAAATGATCTGATGAAGATTTGCTGATGTTTTGAATTGATGACTTTGAATGTCCCTGAGCCGAAAAGATTGTGCATGCAGAAATTAATATACGACAAATTTTAATACAAATTGTCTCTGCGAGATTTTTATTTTAATAAGTCAGTCCAATACATTTATCATATATAATATTATTTGTCAGTTCAATATTTGAATAAGCTAGTTCATAAAAATGAAAACTTCGTCGTCCATTATTGTTATAATATTTTCTGATTCGGACCGAGATGAAAAAATATATAATATAACAATAGTACGCTTGAAATAATTAATTCGAAATAAAATAACACAAAAACCTTTTTAAAATGATAAAAAATTAATTGACGGGAGTTACTGCCTTTTTTCATTATTTAACTTCAATTATAATTTAATCCATTACAATTATTAATGGAAAATGGAACTGATGATCATTGATTATCCTTGAAAATGGAAATATTTCAGTTTAAGAAAAATTTAGAAGAGAAAGCATTTAGAAAAGTGTTTTAATGTTTCTTATTTAATCCTTTATTAGAATTAAAATGAATTGATTAAGGATAACTGCTTTAAAATTCAGTTGCAATATTTGACCCCGAACATACATACATACATACATACAAACAAACATTACAGTAAAGTAAAAGCTTGTAACTAGTAGTTCTGTGAACAGTAGACCTCGCACGTTAAAATAACAAATCGAGGTTTGAGCTTACGTTTAAAATAACTATGTATCGTTATAAAAGAGTCTGAAACGTGGCTTTTTTAGATAAACATTTGTACCTTTTTAAAGTACGTTTTAAGGGCTGTCCAGTCCAACGATACCAAACATGGCCTGCTTGCTACCAGTTTTACCTTTTCTTAAACAGTAGTACACAACTTTGTACCCTTCATGTACCCGGTATAGTAATAAATTTCAGGTATTCCTTTCACGTACACTTTACTACTATAAAGTACTAAATACCATACTAATTACCATGGGTTTCAGCCCGATTATATGAAATACAAAAACGGTATACTACAAAGACTAAAAAGTTGCGTTTTTCGACTGACTTTTCCAAACCGGTACAATAAGTACAAAAATAAGTAGAAATAAAAAAATAATTTTAATGAAATGAGAACAAAGGCAATACAACCCACACACTTTTGAGTAAAAAGCTGCAATTTTTTTATTTCTAGTTTTTTTAGTGCGCCCTACATCTACCGTAGTACTAAAAGTACCTCTGTACCCGAACCCGCAAAGGTAGCTGGTAGCTACTCCTTAGGCAGCCGGGTGGCTGCCTAAGGAGGACATCCTTCACATAGACGTAGCTCCCGAAGTAGACATCGAAAATATAAAAACAAACCAGATTCTTAAAAAGAAAAATTTGACCTAAAGTCCGGTACCCTTTTGAACCCTTTCTGATTAAAATTGCGAACGGTACAGAAGGTCAAAGCGAAATTTCGGAAAAAACCCTATTTTCGCCGAGGTACTCGACTTCCCCCCCCCCCCCCTCGAAGGTACTAAAAAAAGGGGATTGCTATTACCCCTTGAAAAATACATTTTTAGAGCATACGAAGCAGAGTAGGAAAGCAATTTTGTTTTCTCCGTTCGTACCTCCTTTGTACCATCTTGTACCTCGAAATTTAAAGTACCATATCTCAAAAAGTATAAGTGCCATCGAGTTTAAAAGCAAAACGCCAGGAGCATCATTTCATAGGCTTTTAGGGTTCAAAAGCCGAATAGCATCGTATTAATGCCCTAGGAGGAGATACGTGAACCATGTATAAAAACGTTTGGAAAAAGTAGTAAAAAGAGTTTTTTTGCTTTTAAGGACCTGAAACGTGAAAATTTTAAAAATGTTTTTGCATCGATTTGTACTCTTCTTAAGGGCTTTCCAACGATATACGACACCCCTTACCAAATATCTCCGGTTTTCTGATCGGCGAAAAAAAAATTTCCCGATGTTACCTCTATGCGGGGGTGCACGTAAAAAAAAAGTTCTCGTACCAACTATGGACCTCTGCGGGAGATACAAAAGCCTTGAAAAAAAAATTAAAATTTTCAATTGTTTCAAAATTTAAACGTAAAAACGTGTTAAAAAACATCCTTTTTGACCGTAGACGATTTCCCGTTGAAAATAAACCCATTTCCCGGGAAACTTCCCGGCGTATAGAATTTTTCCTTAAAAATAAACTATATCCCTTATAATTTTCAGAAAGCTGCATGTCTCTGCGACAAACACACCCATTAGTACAAAAATAAAAAAAACACCCTATTTTACCCTTTAGAGTCGATTTCCACCCTTAATGAGTGGTTTAAAACAACCCTTACCCTATGTTTGGTCAAGCGATTTTTAAGGTTCCTAACCGATTTTGACATTACCAACTCGAAATTTTTCCGAAAATCAAGAGGCGGGGTATAATTTTTTTTTAAAGATAAAATATTCATATTTCGTATTAATCATAGATAAACGTCTTTTTTTACTGTGCTGTAAAATGATCAAGCTTTAACTTCTCTTGTGCATAATAAAGAGAACAGTAATGGTTTCAGGGAAAGCATTATTTGATAAGTAGATATAAAATAATGCTATATTTTATATTTGAAAATCAATAATTTTGACTGACAGGTTTATTCGTTAACAAAAATCTCTCCTTTCTCAGTTAGACTACAGTTAGGCGAGATAAAATAATATTTTATTGAACAAATTCATTTTGCATGGTAAATTATCTTGTTTCAAATAATGACGTCATTTGTCATTTTGTTTATTTATTATCAGGTTACAATTGTGTGGAAGAGCGTAGTATAAATCAGAAATATAAATGAACTGTTATTTCTAAAAGTGTATGTAGGATAAGGGCAAAACATCTGTCATATTATTGTTCATTGTAAATTGGAATATGTCTTCGTTACAGAAAGAGCCTTTTGAATTATATATTTGAGCAATATTGAGTTGTCCGGCACAACCCGTAACCTTGGCCTTCTCCTTCAACGCATTATTTATTTTATTTATTTTCTTTTTAATAACCCGATAAAACTGAATGATGATAAAAAAAAAAATATGTTACCATAAAGTTGGGTATATTATAGGTTTGTTCTAACCCCACTATCTATACTGTCCTGAGTATCGTTTGAGAATCATTTTGGGCAGGTTTTATACGCATGTGCTAACATTGCACTGTAATAAAATCATGTCAGGTTGGAACGGGTTGAGGACTATAATGCACACAGTATTAAAAACATTTAAGGAAACCTTCCTGTTAACATGTGTGACGATTGACATAACTGCATATGTCATACAAACCAGTATTAGGTATTAGGTTTATTTCAACCCCCCTATTTGTACCGTTCTTTGCATCGTCCAGCGGATCGTTCGGGAATTGTTTAGAAAAGTTTTTTTTTTACGCAGGCGCCAACATGGTACTGTAATAAAATAGACTGGTTTGAACGGGTTTCATACTATAATTCAAGGAAACCTAACAGTTAGGGAACCTTCCTGTTGATATTTGTGACTATTGACATAACTGCGGCATGTCTTACAAACCAGTACATGGTGGTATTGACAGAGGATCGTTGGGATCGTACAGTGAACGGTTTGCAAACTTTTCCTGCCTGGGTTAGAATTGTTTCGTGGACGGTACAAAATACTGTCACAAGTCGGGTTGGAACGGCTTTTATCCATTGCGCATGCCCGTGACGATACCGCGAACGGTACAATGCTTGGTTGGAACAAACCTATTGTCAGAGCATCGTTTGGACCGTAAAGTAAACGGTTCGCAAACGATCCCTGCTCAGGTTGGAACAGTTTAGAGGACGATCTGAAACACTGTCAGAATTCGTGTTGGAACAACTTTTATCCATTGCGCATGTCCCTGACGATCCCGCACACGATACACTGCTTGGTTGGAACAAACCTTTTAATTACTTTCTGCTGTGATAAGAACAAGAATAAAATATTTGAATGGTATTTTTATTGCAGTTAAAACTTTCTCTTAATTTTCCTCAATATTATCAATGGCTTTACTAATTTACTGATAACTATTTTAGCTTTCGTATTTTGTGCTGGTACATCTAAATTATAATACTTTGTGTATCGTCTAGGAGGTAGTGTTTATAAAAGTGTCTGACTAACATCAAGCTAGAATTTTTAGTATAAGTAAATCTTTTAGTTCCTTTTAAGAATATGTGGTCGGGTTAGTTCGTCTGCGGGACATTGCTTGGTAATAGGCATTTGAAAAAACAAACAGTTGGAGAGAGCCTATGTCCCACCGTAATTTTCATGATCCTGGGTACAAAAT
The DNA here is from genome assembly GCA_001010745.2 of Gerris buenoi. Lineage (NCBI taxonomy): Eukaryota > Metazoa > Arthropoda > Insecta > Hemiptera > Gerridae > Gerris > Gerris buenoi. The sequence continues at coordinate 36,009 of KZ651347.1, forward strand.
TATTTATTAGACCAAAATTAAAGTTATTAGTACGAGTATGACACTAGTTTTCAAACAAAATTAAGTTTGGTTATTAAAATATTACCTACTCTAAATCTATCGAGTTAAAAACTAATATTAACTTGAATGTTGGTCTACTACCTAATTTTGTTCTTAGGACATTAACATCCCATTGTCCACAGAAAAGGGTGGGAAATGGCCGCTCTCCACTGGTTTGTATTTTTCAAACGCCTATTACCAAGCTATGTCCCACAGACGAACTTAACCGACCACATATTCTTGAAAGGCACCAAAATATTAACTTATACACAAAATTTTAGCTTGATGATAGTCAGACTTTTTTGCACGCAATCTCTTGGACTATATTGTACCTGTTACGACATTTTTAGAGCCTATTGAGTCCGAATTTTTCAAAAATATATAAATACAATGAACGGAAATATATTGCGGTGTATGAGCATTGGTTTTTGGAACAGATGAAAACATTGATTGTCCACCAGAATAAAAAAAAGTACTTTTAATATATTTTAAGGGTTGAATAGAAATAAAAACAAAAACCTTTCCACAATCCCTGCCACTTCATTGTTTAGTTTTAATTGTTTTGTTTTCGTTTTGTTTTTTTATATTTCAAATATTTTATATGCACGTGGGAAGTTAAAAAAAAAAAACGAAAAAAATTCAATCCCAAATTTTTTTACATTGACATCAAAGAGTAAATATTTTTTCTAACTAACTTCAACTAAAGTCATAACATACTTTATCATAAATATTTTCATACAAAAATTTATGGTTCATATGTATCTGCTCACATAAAATTGCACGATCGAAATATGAACATTAAAAAAAAAAAAATAAAAATAAAAAAATAATATTTCAAATACGTTTTTTAGCTTTCCTATTGAAGTTAATTTTTTTACGTCACCTGTAGGACGAGATACCCTAAAGGGGAATTTAAGTCTGTATTTTTTACGGAGGTACACAAATAATACTATATTTTAACTTAACATGTCGAATTTATAATTATATTAAAACAAACCCAGAAACAATATAATAAATACTAACGCGAATACTTTCCAACTTTTCTCGTAAGTGTTAAACCTCGTAAAAGGAAGTTCAGCCTTTGTGGCCTTTTATACAAAAATAAATTTTATTCTTGATAAAGAGACTGAAAAAATTGTCCACATTATTAATATAATAAAGCATAGCAACGTTCAATTGTCTTAAACACTTTAATAAAGACGGCGGCGATAATATTAATATATTTTCAATTAGTTAAAATTGATTTTTCGTATTGTGTTGCCAACTTTCTTCTGTATTTACCAATATAATCCACTAAATTCTGTAACCACTACCATTTTATTTTACACCTTGAAAGAGGAAATATGTTAAACTACTTTTGACTGATTCTCGCTTTTCTTAAAATTTTATTTAATTTATTTTCTTCTTTATCCTATTTATATATAATTTGTTAAGAATTTATTTCCTTTACTTAAATTGAAAAAAATATAGTCTAATAAAATAAGAAAAATGTTTAGAAAAATATTCTGCTAATTCAATAGAATTTTCCAAAGTTTTAAGTTATGTTGATGGTTTGACAATATTCTTGTTATATAAACTTTAATCAAAAAGTTTATAAAATTACGTTTATATTTTTTTTTTTATTGTTACCGAGCTTACTGGAGTTAACGGCATTACCGAAGTTAAAGCATTTGTGGTCATTCTAAAGACCGTTCTTTATTTTTCTTTGCCTCTGCCGATGTCAGAATTACAGACTATATTTTTTCCCCTTTTGAAAAAAGGTTTCCTCTCCTTCTTTATTTTTTTTTAAAAAAAGTAAAAGGTGGAAAAAAAAGAATAAAATAAACTTTTTAATATTGGTTTAACTAAAGGAAAGTTAATGTGACTAGAAACTTTATTAATTTAATTCCTTTATTTAACTTAAAAACTAAGAGACAGGAAATAACTTTTAAATATAAAGGACATTAGCCCCTTTATGGGTTTATA
>KZ651347.1:38019-50694 GCA_001010745.2 Gerris buenoi
TGGAGATATATATATATATATTATATAGCACTAAGATCAGTATTTATTGCAACATTTACGTTATTAAGACACGGCATTATTTCCTTTTATATAATATATATGAATAGTATATGAAATTATATAATAATTTGTATTGTACATAGATTTTAATCGAATTTAAAGGTAGCTATGAAGTAAATAGAATACGAAGTTATATTATTAAATTATACCCAATATCTCTGAATATATTTAGCACTGTTATACTTATATTTACTCGTATTATAATAACATTTTTCTTAAACCGTAATTTAATTCTCACATTTTCTCGTCGAAATTATATTATTTATTGCTCCCGAGCTAACCTATAAGGTAACGAAACACAAAAGCATTGTGATAATTCTAAAGAGAGTAATTTTTTCCCCCTCTGATTATAAACAATCCATTTTAGACACAGGTTAAATCATTTTGTAATCGTGTCTATCTGTTGTTCAACATTTTGATACTCCTTTAGATTGTTACTCCTCTATGTGTTTTTAAAATGCTAATGTCTCTGACTAAATGACTATTATGGGAAAGGGATGTTTAGTCCAATGAACTTCGGGACAAATATAACACTTCTGTTTTTATAAGGGGAGTAATAGCTATTTACGTACATAGAGCTGTAAGGGCGTTATTACAGGGCCGAGGGCGAAGTTTGAAAGCACGATTGCGTTTAACGCCCGAGGCTAGGTCCTAGCGCTTACTGCTCGTAGTGGTACACTATTTTATCGCCCACCACATATAAACTAACTACAGAAAAATATTTTGCCGTATCTTTAAAAACAATAAATGCATTTTAAGGTTAGATCATTACCAAAACAAACCGCAGTTATAAAAATATTATTGTTTACAAATTGAACAGCTGACGCTGAGAACTACTTGCGCTTCCTGCACGCCGCGGCCCGGCCAGGAAGCGGCCGCTTCTCGAACTAATTGGCGGTCCTGTAATAATAAAGCATGCATTATTGCCGGCCCCATGGGCTGTAATATGGAACTTTACCGGCCGCTCAGGATAGGAATGTTTACAAGTGGAGGGTGATACAAGTCTAAAGAAGAACACTCCGTACACCTTCTTTAGATTTTTACTCTACCCTGTTTTATTTATAAGGGGAGTAACAATCTGAAGATGTGCCCACATTTTAACAAACCACTATATAATAAAAACTATTCGTCCACTTTTTTTATAATTTAGGCGGTAGGTTATAATTAGCCCACTGTTGGTCCCATTTTAATTTTAACCTTAATTTCTGCGCACATTTCTTCATCTTCTGCATGCTGACAAACTATATTTATAAACACCTTTATCTTTAAAATTACCTAATTATATGAATTTAAAAAAATTGAGTTGGTGTTTCGAAAGTAGTCCGTAGACGGTCACAAATTCATTTCAACCATCTACGAAAATCTTTATTGATTAATTAGAAATGTATTGACTAATTAGAATGTGGGATTATTTCGATTGGCTAATCTGAATAATATTAAATTGTTGTCCCGACTAAGGAAGGAAATGACCCTTGGATATCTAGGTAATTGTACAACAATTATGTATTGAATATTGAGAGAAAAGATAATCATGATGAGATTATAGTTGAGGAGTAGGATTGCAGTAGAGTCTAGTAGTGGGGGAGCCTCCCTGCATTCGTACTATTCCACCCTCTGAAGTACAAGATCCTGACATATCTCCTATTCAAAAGTTATAAAATGTATCACTTCAATACACAAAAACCTCTGCCTACATCTACTTAAAATTTCAAATACTTGTTTTCAATTGTACAATAGATGTATTTGAAGTTTATTAAAAGGGTTACGTTAGAATGTAAGAGATCGATAACAACGTTATGTTTTCTCTATCTTGCTCGTGTTTTAACTATCTTTATCATGTCATCGAGGTGTCGCTGTTAGTATTATTAAAAAATTAAAAAAAGAAAAAAGTTGGTTGATGACAGAATCTATCTCGTCCTGAAATTCCAATTTTAAATCTGAAGCTTACGTTTACGTTACCTTGCGCGGATAACATTGTTCAACATCTCGTCCAACTCGTTCAATTGGTAAAATGAAGATGTGTACCAAATTTCAATTAAATCTGTCAAACGTTATTCAAGTTATCGTCATCGGTCGATTTCATGACGGTTGATTTTATTACCAATCGTTTTCTACGGATCTGTTGTAACATGCGATTAGGTACTTTGTTCCAAAAATATCAAATATACAATTTCTTACCCAAAATATATAATAAAAATACATGTGGTGTCAAGGGACACCCAGTAAGAACGAAGTTTCTTACATTTTTCATTAAATATAAATTTTAAATAAATATAAAAAGTTGATCATGATTATAGTGAAAGAGTGTTTGGAGTAAAGGAGTTTGGATTGAAATAGGACTGTTTTCTACCTACCCGGCCTATTAATTTAAAATATTATAAAATATATTTCTTCCCTACTCTACAGCTTCTGCTTGTATCAGGGTGAAATTTTACTTGCTTGTTTCAATTGTAACTTTAGACAATGTGTAAGACGTTTTATTAAAATCGTTATACGTTAGAACGGAAGATATCGGTAAAAACGTTGTGTTATTTATTTTAAACGTTTGGGTCCACCTGAATAAATTTAGCGATCTTTATAACTTCATAACAGTGTCGGTGTTCGTTTTACTAAAAAAAAAAAGAAACAAAAAGTCGTTTGTCTCTTTAAATAGATGAAGTTAGATTTTTTCTTGGATTAAGTATGCAGTATTATAAATAATATATGTACCTAATATATTGAAATAAGCGTCAGCATAGATCAATTTTACTTTTAGCAAGACCGTGATTATATTTTAACCAAGTGAAATTTTGACAAATATAACAAAAAAAAAACAAAACAATTCAAGGAACAGTCTTCCTTAATAACATTTTTTACCGCCTTTTTGAAGCTTACGCGAGCGTTGCGCGAGAACGCTTGGGCGGATAACGTTGTCCAACGAACTTGTCTTGGGCAATGGTAAAATGAACATGTGTACCAAATTTCAACTAACTCGGTGATCTTTTACTCAAGTTATCGTCATCGGTAGATTTCGTGACGGATTTTGCGTGACGGTGATTTTAGTCGTTTTTTTGGATTCACTCCCGGGCTCCAGAACGTGCCATAAGGAACTTCGTTCCAATAATATTTAGATAATAATTGTAAATTACATTATTCGACAGTATGCTTTTAATTGTTTAACGGAAGCTACGTAGAATATATCAAGATTAATTATGTATTCCACACCCGTGGTTATTTTATTATTTACATACATAGTGTTTTTTTTNTATGCAAGGATTTACATAGAAAAAAATATTTTGTATAATATTTTGTAAGTAAAAGTTTTTTTTAAACGTCCATTACTATTAGAATCAGCAAAGCAGAGCTGAGTTAAGCTGATTTATTTTTGTTGAATATGTTTAAAAGCTTGAAAGACGTGTTGATCTCATGGGAATAGTGAACGGGGTAGAAAATCCTCTAAAAGCTTGGAGCATTACAGACCCTTCAACGCCAATTTTAAATTACGCTTATATATTATGTAGACTGGAAGGTCACGCATTTAATAGTTTATACAATGTGACTCGGAGACATTGCTTGTTAAACAGTGAAGAGAGGGGGAAAGTGGATTGTTCTTTTGTTGAATAATATATAAATTGGAGACACCAAGGGCAAAGAATCTCTTTGTTGACAATAGAGGTCTAGAATGCTGATGTAAAAAGAATCTGCCAGCAAAAGTGCATTTTCTCAAGCTATGTAGGTCAAAAACTGGGACACATACTTGTATATTCTAAATAAATTTTCTGTTCCTTCCCAATTTACTTTTACTTGTCCTAAATTTCTTTCAAGGTTTTAATTTAGGCCAAAACCCTGAGCTCATATAATCTAAGTAAAGTTTTTTGTTCCTTTCCCATTTACTTTTACTTGTCCTAAATTTCTCTCAACGTTTAAAAAACAGCGCTTTTAATCTTGATTGTAAAAATTCCTTTTTTAAAAATGACACCAGCAACCTTGACATTTACAAATTCATTAACGATTTTGAAATGTTGAAACTATAGAAGCCAAGTGCTCTAGAACTGGATGTTTAAAATCCAGTATTTTTTTCTGAAATACAAAAATTGGTTTTGCGTCACGTCTCACGTAAAAAGGGTTTCATTGGTATTGTGAACATAAAATTAGTAAAAGGAGATACCAAGGGCTGTTTGGGAACGCAAAATTTGTATTGTTTTTAACAAAATTAAACACCTTTCCACATGTGTTATGCATGTTTTTAATCTAGCCTTAAATGCACCTTTCATTAGATACCCCCCGCTCAAAATTTAAAAAGAAAACATCGCGTGACGTGAATTATCCACCATTTTGGAATTGAAGAGCTGATAATTTTTAATTCAATATATTTTTCCTGTGTGCGTGTCAAAACGATCTATAATACTGGAAAGTTTAATGTTTTTCATCTTCTTTTGATACAAAAGTTATTGAAACCGTACAGAGTGACAAACAGACAGACACAGCAACTAAACTATAAGGATTTCATTTTTGATTTTACCAACGAAACCCTAAAAATGGAGTACGTAGAAACTACCTATGTTTTGAGTAAAACGTTAATATTTTTATTATTATTATTTTCTTTTTTTTTTAGTTCGTATTGAATTTATATTCCAAAACATAGTGTGGTACGCCAATATTTTTGCGAACCACTAGCAAGTTTGGAAAGAAGACGTAATATTTTCAACCCTTTGTGCACATTGCTTCCTTTAGCGAGTGCAAGTTGTTTTTAACAGAAATTTTATATTTTTTTAAAAAATAAGTGTAACTACTAGTAATCAAAATAACAAGGTTATTTACAGTCCATAAGATTAGAGTTGGCACAATCAAAAGGCGGGAAAATTTTGGAGGAAACGATTCTATTGGTCCCCCGTGTTGAATGCAACTGCAGAAAAAATGCTCTACTCTACCCCTGTTCCACAAAAAAAATATAACATGGCAACACTGATTTTCCCTTTTTATAACCCCAAAACTACCTCCACTTTTGTTGTTTCCCGCCTTCGATTGTGCCAACTCTAATCTTAAGATTGTAATTAACACCTATACCCTTAAATGTACTCATCCTATTTAGATGGCTTTTTGAAAGTAGCTCACAGATGGTCCCCATAATAATTTAAACTTAAAAAAAAAAAAAAAAACTGCGATTTGACTGGGAATCAATAAATATCTACATCTTCTGCGATCATTAGTCCAATAATAGAAACGAGGAAGCTATGTGCCTCAGAAATGGACAGACGATTTTTAATTATTCAGCTACATAAAGGAAACTTAAAAGCTTTAAATTTTAAAAATTGAATAACAAACACATGTAAAAGTTAGTAATAGTAAACAATTTATGGTGTTACGGAGTGTTAAATGTATAAATAGACTGCCAATTAGTGTGGCACATCGCTTCCTCGCATCGCATCCAATCATGTACTTTATTGCTATATCAACATTAAAATTATTGTTATATTACTTTATTGTTATATTGGTTATTGTCTAATAACTATTAATATTTTTAGCGATCTTTATCACTTCATAGCGGTAATGCTGTTGGTATTACTAAAAAATTGTATTCGAAAAAAATGTTTGTCTCATTGAATAGATGAAGTTTGATTTTTTTGCCTGGCCTAAAATTCCAATTTTAAATTTAAAGTTCACGTTTACGTGAGCGTTACGCGTGAGCGCTTGGACGGATAACGTTGTCCAACGAACTCGTCCTGGGGATTGGTAAAATGAACATTTATACCAATTTTCATCAAAATCGTTCAAGAATTACTCGAGTTATCGTCGGACGTTTAAAAATTCGCGGACACACAGACCGGCAGACAGACACGAGACCAAAAATGCTCCCTGATGTCTGAAACGGATTTCTGTCTTGGAATTTTTAAAATCGGAGACATAAAAGTTTTTCGTTCTCAAAAGTGAACACAATGCTTCCGTTACCTTATTCGGTAAGCTCGGAAGCAATAACTTATTGTATATAATTACTAAGGATTACAGGTTAAAATAACTTCAATATTATCAGGCTTTGCTTTACTGTTGGTATTGGCGACCAATTAATTAGTTACGGTCTGTTGATAAGGCTGAATAAAGGGGTGAAATTAATTATTGGTAACAACGTTTGATTAATATTAGTTAGAGATTGTCAAGGTTTTGCTACCGTTGTCTTATCTACAGATGCAGACAAGATTCAAGGCTTTTAAATAGGGAAAGGTTCTAATCAGTAGAAATCCTTTATCACTTGCTGTTATCACTCTCTAATTATCAAAATAACTCTGTTTGTTTGAAAATTATGTCAAATTTTGATTAAATTTCCCCTTTATCAATATAGTTAAGAGCTAGCCTACAAATTAATGATTTGTTGTATCGTCATATATTGTATCAGTCAGGATAGATTCAACTAAAAATAATATAACGCCAAAGTAAATTAAATTTAGGCTGGTTACACGCTGGGCGACGTTCGCCGTAATCTCGAGCGATGGTGAAGTTTTTTATGGTACGCCGAAGACCGAAATGCATAGCACACAATGAGAGCTTTCACTCACAAAAATGTCGCCATTGCGTACGACCACGATAAACGTCACCTAGTGTGAAACCAGCCGTTAAGATAAAATTAATTTCTTAATTTTACTTCAGGCTATGATTTGGTATGCCAAATTTCATCAAAATCGGTTCAGGCTCCACTTGTCTGCACAAACGGTAGACAGCCTTTTTTTTAAATACCACTTTTTTTATTCAGAGGACCTCAAAACGTGTAAATCTAAAAAAAAAGAATAAAATAGACTGCTAATTAGTGTGGCACATAGCTTCCTCACATCCTATGGTGTATTGTTATATTACTTTATTGTTTAAAAATTATTAACAGATTTTAGCGATCTTTAGCACAACCTAAGGGTGTCGCTGTTGGTTTTACTAAAAAATTGTATTTGTAAAAAAATGTTTGTCTCTTTAATTAGATGAAGTTAGATTTTTTTCTTGGATTAAGTATGCAGTATTATAAATAATATATGTACCTACCTAATATATTGATATAAGCGTCAGCACAGATCAATTTTACTTTTAGCAAGACCGTGATTATATTTTAACCAAGTGAAATTTTGACAAATATAACAAAAATAAACAAAACAATTCAAGGAACAGTCTTCCTTAATAACATTTTTTACCGCCTTTTTGAAGCTTACGCGAGCGTTGCGCGAGAACGCTTGGGCGGATAACGTTGTCCAACGAACTTGTCTTGGGCATTGGTAAAATGAACATGTGTACCAAATTTCAACTAACTCGGTGATCTTTTACTCAAGTTATCGTCATCGGTAGATTTCGTGACGGATTTTGCGTGACGGTGATTTTAGTCGTTTTTTTGGATTCACTCCTGCGTGCCATAAGGAACTTGTTCCAATAATATTTAGATAATAATTGTAAATTACATTATTCGACAATATGCTTTTTATTATTTAACGGAAGCTACGTAGAATATATCAAGATTAATTATGTATTCAATGCATTCAAAAAGAATAAAATAGACTGCTAATTAGTGTGGCACATAGCTTCCTCGCATCCTATGGTGTATTGTTATATTACTTTATTGTTTAAAAATTATTAACAGATTTTAGCGATCTTTAGCACAACCTAAGGGTGTCGCTGTTGGTTTTACTAAAAAATTGTATTTGTAAAAAAATGTTTGTCTCATTGAGTAGATAAATTTTGATTTTTACCCGACCTAAAATTCCAATTTTAAATTTGAAGTTAACGTTTACGCGAGCGTTGCGCGTGAAATCTTGAACGTATAACGTTGTCCAACGAACTCGTCCTGGGCATTGGTAAAATGAACATGTCTGCCAAATTTAATCAAAATCGGTCTACATTTACTCAAGTTATAGTTGCACGTTTCATGATTCACGGATACACAGACCAACAGACAGACAGACCGACAGACAGACAGAAATGGAACCAAAAATTTTCCCTGATGTCTGAAACGGATTTCTGTCTTGAAATTTTCAAAATCGGGGACATAAAACTTTATCGTTCTCAAAAGTAAACACAATGCTTAAGTAACCTTTGGTAAGCTCGGAAGCAATACATATCAAAGGCCTTTGAAATACTTTCTCTTTATGTATATGTACTAACTACGTATGAAAGTGAGTACCCAATCTATTTATATTGCATACATATTATTTATTGTTTACGCTCTTGCGATATTCTGAATGATGCAACTTTATTACAATAATTTGATCCGTTCACAAAGTTGTTTACTATGCAGCATAAAACAGAACACCCAAAGTGACTGTTGTCTTTCGTCTATTTCTAACATTGTCACAAAACAATATCTACTGCAATAACATTTTCGTAAGTATATTGATTTAGAACAAACATAAAGGCATGCTGGAAAAACAAAACGATAAAAATATATAAGTAGTAGAGCAATAAACTACCCTACATATATTGACAAAATACCAAATAAAATAAATAATTTAGACAAAATATCAGTTTTGTTTCTTAAATCTAGAATATCAAGAAACCCCGTTATATATTTTAAATTAAAATACAAAATCAAAAATATAATTTGTCTTCGATTGTTGATTTAAGAATGTAGGCAATAAAATCTAGAATATAACACGTACCTACATAGATTCTTCTTTATTTCTTTCAATTTGATAATTTCTTTTAATTTTGTAATTCTTTAGTAAATTGACTGAATAAATGATCCGAAGATAAAGGAACATACCGTAAATGAAGAATTTTAAAATATATATAATTATTATTTTAACAGACAACAGCATGATTGACAATTTTGATGAATGAGGAACTGGGATTATTGGTGAATTCTGCTACATGCATTATCGTGCCAATGCAATTCAATAAGCTATTCATACTAATTAATCAATATTTTATTCAAAATAATGAATCTATAAGTATTCAGCTATTCATACTAATGAATCGATAAGCTATACATACTAATGAATCGATAAGCTATTCATACTAATGAATCGATAAGCTATTCATACTAATGAATCGATAAGCTATTCATACTAATGAATCGATAAGCTATTCATACTAATGAATCGATAAGCTATTCATACTAATGAATCGATAAGCTATTCATACTAACGAATCGATAAGCTATTCATACTAATGAATCGATAAGCTAATCCCTATAATAAAAGACTAAATAATATATTTAATGATACAAATTTTTCATCCACTTACGTAAAGTAAGGTGAGAGTAATCTATTTTGATTCACTTAAATTTGCTACAAATATTTAAGACGAAAAAGCAGTATCATAAAAAAAAGGTCGAATGGAAGATAAGGGACATTCTTAGAAGAACCGTAATAAAAAGAGGTTTTTCCCCTTGGGCAATGTAACCCTTAAGATAACTTAGGAACCCAAGATAAGTAAAGAGTCGTGGCCATCTTTTTCACAATTTCTGCCGAAGTCATTCACCTACATACCTTCGGGAGTTAATCGACAATTTATTATAACATAAAAAACTTTTATAGGATTTATAAAGGGTATGACACTCACTGTCTTACATAATTTTTAGAGTAACCTAATTCCTATTCAGTGATAAAGGGTCCATTGATCTTTAAGGTATTTTGTTATCATTTAGTTCTTAAAGGGTGTAATAAACCTCTCTTCGTTTTTTTTAAGTTAATGTAAAAAGCTTTTGCAATTTGCTTTTGAAATTTTTATTTTAACAGTCCACGTTTTGGTAGTTAAATTAGAGCTTTGTTATCTTACTTTTAAAAACCATAAATAAGTTGTCGTACTACAGTTTATTTCCTGTTCGCTCATAAAACAGCCACAGGACTTGCGGTTTTTTGCGACAGATTTAATTTCCTGCCAGGATTTCCTCTTGTAACCTCCATTTCACAGGAGTGCCCTTTTCTCCTAGTTCCATGCATCTCAAAATAGATCATATCCATTATTTCTTTCTTTTCACTTTACCTATATATGACTCTTTCTAGGTGCGTCTTCTGCCAAAGATCTTCTGTTAGATGTTTGGCCAGTATTTCTCTGCTCTAAAATGTCCTCTGCTGGCGAAGATCTAAATCCTCCACCTCATTTTAGACGTTACTTTAAAAGCCACATAATATAATATCATATAATATTAAAACCCTGGCCTAAACAAAAATACTTTATTCAAACATTATTTGTTATTTAGTCTTCAGTTCAAATTGTCTGGAGCTGATCAAACGCTCTCTTGACTCTTTTGTGTTTAGTCGCCATTTCCTTCGTCATCAAATTGTCTTGACTCTTTTGTGTTTAGTCGCCATTTCCTTCGTCATCAAATTGGCAGGAGCTGATCAAACGCTCTCTTGACTCTTTTGTGTTTAGTCGCCATTTCCTTCGTCGTCAAATTGGCTGGAGCTGATCAAACGCTCTCTTGGCTCTTCTTTTGTGTTTAGTCGTCAGTTCCTTTGTCGTCAAATTGGCAGGAGCTGATAAACGCTCTTGGCTTTCTTTATTGGATTCTTGACCTCATCATCGTCATTCCCTTTCCACAAAGATTAAAATAATGCATTACTAATTCCAGTTTCATGCTCCTAGAAATGTCTTGAAAATGTATTAGTTAATTATTTATTATTTAATACAAAATTGTTTCAATTGCTTTAAAAATTAAATGGTTAAAGGGAGAGCCAGCGTGTTCGTGGTGCAAAAGTCACTTGTCCTGTCTGCACGGCGGATTCATTGATGACCATCAATGAATTGAGAGCAAAGCAAGGTCAAGGTTACCTATACAGAATCCCATGCTGTGGTTCTCCGATTTATGTCCGTAAGTGGATTATTTATACATATTATGTTGGCTCATATTTATGATCCCTCGCCTTGCACCTTGGTGCTATGATTTACGTGGCTTGCTAATGATCTCATTTTGATGGCACCATGATAAGTTGTGTGATGTGTAAAGTGGCTGGAACACTCTACCGTAGGTTTAGTAAAATGAATTCAAATAAGGGCCTTAAAATTAGGTTTCGACAAATGGTTCATCCATGCTCTGAAACCATTCTATTGCATGATAATAATCAGTGGGGATTTTTTACTTTTAGTTCATTACTAGGTCGAAACCAAAAGTTTCTTTGTCATTAAGTATACATTGCGATAACATTTTAAAATTATTGAAATTAAAGTGTTGGGAATCGTTTTTTTTCTGTTTAAATCAGACTTTATATAACCCTGATAGTCTCTACCATAAGGACACATAATATACATAATTTTTATTGCTCCAAATAACAATTTAAAATATACACATGTGTAATAATTCTTCTTAAAGAAGTAAAAAATCTCCAATGTAAATAAAAATAATAAATGTACCATCTTAAGCAAATAAATCAGTTTAAAGCTTGGGAATTTGAAGAGGAAGGGAATACATTTAGCCATCTTTATAACTTTATTTCTGCATCATTTGTGTTTAGACCAGTGCATTAAAGCTAGAGCTATTAAAACCAGACCTCTTGCTGTATTTTATCCTTTTTTAGTTTTTTTTATCTGCAATTATTATTATTTGGAAATGGGAAACACGATGTATTTGAAATAAACCTTTTTACTTTCTCATATATAGAGAAAGTATTGTGATGGCGCAAAAATTCGATTTGGAGATTTTGATGGATTTACACGTTGCGAGGTCCCCTGAGCCCAAAACACTGTTTTTTAAAAAAATTCACTGTGCTCCTTTAGCCTAAACTAACTACTGGGCCGATTTTGGCATACATACCAACGTTATAAATCATTTAGACATGAGTCACCGTCGCCCGTCGTCGGGACACTACTCCATTATATAAAAGATTCCCTGCCTTTATTAACCTGTATGCCAAATAAGTTACTTTGAATGCAATCTAACGAATACGACATATTAGCTAGTTAACTACTTCAACATCTGACATTCACAAAAAAAAAAAAAAAAAAAAAAAAAAAAAAAGTAGAGAAGCCGGTATCTCCGTTGAAAAGACGTAGCCACGTTTTTCCTGATGCCTTCTCTTCGTGCAGGGTTTTTACTGACCGTTCAACACTGGAGCATATTTCGGCTTTTGCCTGGCTAAATGTTATATGTCGGTGAGGTTAGGCATCATAAAATATATCAATGTGAGAAAAATAAAGTATACAATTAGTGGAAGGCTATCTATGTAACTCCTTCTAATTTCTTGATATACATAATTTCATATTATTCTATGATTATTTTTTCTTTTTTTTCACTTACAGTAAACTATTTCCTATTTTTAGAAGGGAATGAATAATAAAGAAAAGTTCGTTCTTCGGAACGATCATATTGCTTTCGTTACTTTCGGTAAGCTCGGAAGAAAACTAACCTTGAACACTAATTGAATTAAGACATTAAACTTGAATCAAGAGGTAAAGAAAGGTCAAGAGGTCTGAAAAAAGTATCTTGATTCTTCATCTCAAAACAATAATAAAAAAACATTATTTGAAAATCTAAGAGTCTACTTAACTCCATCTTGAATTGTTTTATAAGTAAAACAGTTCAAATTAAATTTTAAAACGTTTAGCCTCAAAAAAACTTTTTCCCTAGAATGTTAACTTCCACGTCTCGTTCAATCTCGGGTTTAAGTAAGATGTATATTATTTATTTAGATTTTTTTTTTTTTAATTGGTAAAACTTTTTTTTATTTAATT
>KZ651347.1:73014-103305 GCA_001010745.2 Gerris buenoi
AGAGAGCTCTAGGTCTTCCGGTGGTGACCGCGTCATAGTGGATGATACTTCCGACGTTTCGCCTCTTATGCTAGAGGTATCTTCAGGGTAGAGCATGTTGTTCTGATGAGAATCATCAGAACAACATGCTCTACCTCTACCCTGAAAATTATGAAATCAACCGCGGAAGCCTACGCTCCACGAGGAAATAGATTGCTTATACATGGCGGGAGGAATAGCATGTTTTTGAAATGGCTGATATTTCCTATCAGAGAAGTGTCATGAGGTTGGGAAAAGGAGACTGTCCGAAGACCTGTACACAGCGAATGGACCATAAATAAACCATAAATTGGCTATCTTAATGACATTAGTGTTAGTATGTTTAATGGTTTTTAGTTTTGGACGCAGTCTATAAATAATAATTAACTGGGAGGTGCAGGGAGAATCACTGAGTTTTTTAATTGCCCTTAAGTAGTGTCAAATTGAGTCCTACAGATTTTGCGGCAAGACGTTTTGCGAATGTCATGTTGTCTTTATGTCTCTACTGTCTCAAAATTCGTAGTGGACGAAACTTTGGTAGTTTTGATGAGGCACATTTCCACCTGTGTGGTCATGAAAACAAACCAAATTTCAGATAATGTAGTGCAAGTAATCCAAAAGGCTTCCATGATAGGTACAGTTCCGAGATTTGTGAGCATTTTTATTACACCCAATTCAGATTTGATTATGCTTGGGAAAAATGGAGATATATGATCCATTTTTTGATGCAGTCCCCTTTAATTTTCAATTTATGAGATTTCTATTTGAGGTCTTCAGGGGTATAATAAAAACCAACTACGTTTTTTTTGCAATATTTCATCCTTTTACTTTAGGACATTTTCAAGCCTGAATTTTTTTTTTTTTAATTTTAGATTAGACAAAAAAAAAAATGTTCACATTAATTTTAGTGTACACATTTATAACATAACAATTTAACAATATAAACAATTCATCTGGTGTAATAAGTTAAAAAATATAGTTATAAGCCAAAAAATTTACTTATTTCCATTGTGTGCAAGAATTAAATTTATTAGTCCGGTAGTCAATAAAAAAAGTGATATATTCTCTTCCCACTTCTTAATTTCGTCATCTTAAAATAAAGTAAAATTGGAAAATTAATAATTTTTGCCTGAAGACCTCAAATAGAAATCTCTTAAATTGAGACATATGATTTTTTGGCTCGTTGTTGTTTTATATTTGCTAAGTATTTAAATGATTTGAATAGCCCCAGTGCTGGCATTTAGCCGTAGAACTAAAAGACTAGGAAGAGATTTCATGCACCACTCCCTGCTGGGTTGTACGAAGACTAGAATAATACCTTCTACATCAACCTTTCCTCTCTAAATGGGTGACAGTTTAGTATGTTATTGTGGACCTTTTTTTCGTAAACAAAATAACCGTTTTGCTCCAGTAAATTCTGACGACTTTGTCGTAAAGTTGAACGACTGTCATTGGCCTGAACTTTATCAACGTCACATTACCCGTCGCTCAATTTTGATTCCTACAAGATAGGCGACAGCTCATACTACACCAGCTTCCATGAACCTTGTGGAAAGGTTACTCCTCAGAAGGGTTATTTCTTTGCGAGGTGTTATTCCTAAGCCATAATACTCCCCTGAATTGTCAGCATGCAATTATTTGTGAAGACTAAGGCATGAAAATAAGTCCCGAAACATCGATGTATGGAAGATGGCAATCCAACAACGAATTGGAGAAATTCAGATGACTATAGCTGAGCGATCAATGGACGATCTTCAAAACCGTATAAGGAAGTGCAGCGGCTGAAACAGCCGTAATAATTCCACACCTCAGGTATATTTTTATCTGATCAAAAACCACTTGTGTGGTAAAAAAAACACCCCACCAAGTCTGTGGTCCAAAAAAGTTGTGAAATCAACTTTCTATCCCGCCAAGTGATGTTGGCACTTTCTCCTGACCCATCACTATCAACATAGATACTTTTCAGCTTCTTCTCCTTGGCGGTGGGCCACGCGATTTCCTAAAACTGGAATTTTAATATTCTTCAAACACCAATACAATTTCTTGTTTCACCTTCACATTTGCCAAATGAGGTTTGTGTGGAAAGATGGTTGTGCGTGGAATACAACCAGTTAACATTAGGTAGTACTGCAGGCACACCGCCAAGGAGAAGAAGCTGAAAAGTATCTATGTTGATAGTGATGGGTCAGGAGAAAGTGCCAACATCACTTGGCGGGATAGAAAGTTGATTTCACAACTTTTTTGGACCACAGACTTGGCGGGGTTTTTTTTTACCACACAAGTGGTTTTTGGTCAGATTTCATGACTTTTTGTACGGTTCCTAAGGAAGGATTCTCTAAACTCTAAACTGTTTATTCCCACACATTAGAATCAAATAAAAGTGAAGTTAAGAGCTTGACAAGGTCTATGAAGGGGGGGTTGAGTTGAGGGGGGATGCACTAGAGCCTTAGACGAATACAAAAAGCCCTCATTTATTGAAATCGGTTAAGTAGTTTAGGCTGTAGGTGCGTCAACGTTAGAGTGACTGCTCGCTAGCTTGGTTTCTCGCTCCGCGTTAAGCGTAGGAATGAGCTATCTCAATTTTTTTGATCTAGGAATGCACTAGGGTTCTAGACGAATCCAAAAAGCCCTCATTCATTAAAATCGGTTCAGTAGTTTAGGCTGTAGGTGCGTCAACATAAAATGAAGGAAGAATAAGAATAAGAAGAAGTCATCAAAACTACCATTTTCAAACCTATTTTTCTCTACTTCTACTTGGCCGATTTTGACCATTTTTTTTTTATTTTTAATCTACAGGACACGGCCTACAAAGATATTAAAAAACTATTTAGATAGCTTGTACGTATATCACGCTCCAGACCCTCAAAAACCCTAGTTTGTCACCTACAGTATATATACACTGGCAGCTTTTGTGAAATTTTGACTTGGCGGGGCGGAACGCTGCTGCGTTCCTACATAAAATACAATTTTTTTTTAAAGATACTACTGAGTATCAATATTTTAAAACTACAACTGAGTTACATTATTTTAATAAACAACCTATTCTCTGACTTATCCTGTGTAAAGAAATTTTTTATAACAAAAGTATTTTACTTCTTACTTAAAAGTATTGCTCTTTAAGCATACTTTCTACTTGTTTCACTTAATATTTCCTGCACAGTATAAACTTGCTATTTAAATTGCTCAGTCAGGTTAAGCTGGCTTAAGTTGAGTTTCTGTAAAGTCCTAAGCTATTATTTATTATTTTAAATGTTAAAATAGATAAAAAAAAAATTAATAAAAAAAAATAGCATAGTTAAGTAAAAAGTATTACATATATATTTGGAATTAAACAGCTAAAAATAAATGGGGGAAAAAATGTATTCGCAATACGCATATTATACAAAATGAAGAAATATTGATTTTATGTATTAATACTATAATATGATTTATTGAATCCTAAGTGGTTTATTTTACTTTAAGTAGTGACTTGTTGAATGTTATTTCTTTGTTGCTATTTTGTGTGAAACTTTTTACCTATAGTTGTGTACAGCAAACTTTTAGTAAAAGTAATTTTCAGTTTGGATCGATGCATGACCTCTATTATGTCCAAGTATGCCATTATCGTAATGTAATTGTTTTGACATCGTTGTTTACTTATAGTAGAATTATGTTCCGAGTCCATTATGAAATGCGTCTCTGTATTAAATTGCTTCGGCAGTTTTAGTGGACATTAGTTGGGATCTAGTCTAATGATGATATTTTGCTGTTACAAGCAAATTAAATTGTTACTTAGGTAATAGTCAAATTAATTTATGAGCTTGATAAGTGACACATTCTTTAATAGCTTAATAGGACTTATTGCATAAAATCCAGTTAACAAAAACACAGAGAACTATACTCTTAATTTCCTAACTATACTGTAAACATTTTGCTCGCCTCTACAGATATATTGCTGAGCCATAAGAATATATTGCCGGCAATGTTTCTGGATTTTAAGCAATCTAGCCCAACTACGATTGCCAGCCACATAGTGCTGCTTGTTTACAAACCCTTTAGAACTAGATTTCCCAGGAAAACCACATTATGGTTAAATTTATAATAAAAGGACTCATTTGGACTGCATTTACGAGATCCCCCCCCCCCCNACGTAGTAATATAAATATATTGTGTATCGGAGGTAAAGGGCACTATGTGCCAAATTTAAATTTTTTGGGAGAGCTAGTTTAATCATTTTTTTACTTATTTTACCTCCCCAGCATGTTGGTTCAAGGTGCCTTTTCCAACTGGCTAAATCCGTGAGTTTTAGTTTTAGGACATAGTGCCTTGTACCTCTAAAAAAAGGGGGGGGGAATGAATAGGAAACTGTTAAAACATCAATTTCGTAAAAAATGGAGATAGTGCCCTTTACCTCCAATACACAGAATATATGAAAAGTATATAAAGAAAGAATTGGTTTTGAATCCTTGTAAAATAATGGGGTTGTGTTAAAGCTACAGTAGTTGATGTTTAGTCCAGATGTCAGTTGTGTGAAGAGAACTTCCCCTGTAGTTAGTCTACAAGTGTGTGTGTGCTGTGCTCTTCACAGAGGCAGGTGTTCTTCTACAGCAAGTGCTTCCTCTTTTTTACAATTTTCTTTCTTAATCTTTCTTGCGGAAGAAAAAGGTTCCCCCTCGTTCTTCATCATATTTTGGTTCAATAGAGTTGGTTAAAGTCGTAAAATAAAATAAATGTATTAGGTCTGGCTGTTATATTTGCGGCTAATATGACTTTTGTTAGCAATTTAGTAATTTTATATTCAACTCTCCAACATACTAGTTTAAATAAAAAAATGAAAGGTATGGCGCATGGCTTGCTCGCGTTCTATTTCTTACTTAAAAATCTTTAGCTTCTACCACCTGTCATTGTCTTATTTATTTAATCCCCCCCCCTTGGTTCTTTCGATTGAATACAGAAGGTAAAATATTATAAATTTTGTTCGTTCCGAAGAATGAGAAATTGTTATATCTTAGAATTGGTAAATTCTTTGACAGAAATGACAGACTATGTTTGGACTGTTGGTCTTCCCAAGAATTTTGAATTATTAAAATACAAGGAGGGAAAATATTGTGTAAAAGCACTGAGTCATTACAGTACGTGATGCGGCCGGACCCTGCTTTGCTAATTGGCGGGTGTTTTTAAATCCGTCCTCTGTTGGTTTTTTTTGAAGGTATCGATTTAGCAACAGTAATGTGCAGATGGTTGAAATTCATATGCTACCTTCTACGGTTTCGAAAAAACATCTCAATTTGTTAAAAATCGGATGACTACCGTAATTTTATTTATTTATTTAATATTATTCTTTTGAGGTATTAAACATACATTTGTAAAATTTTCTGCTAATTATTGTTGCACATAGCTTCTTATAGCGAACTTTAATGATGTTTTATTATATATATGTTTATTTTTTAATCTGTGAAAATTGTTTTGTTTTCTAACATGAGCAAAAGTACCAATTTAGCAATAATTAAAGTGCGCAGACAGTTGAAATTAATGTCGGACAGCCTATGGGTAACTTTTAACAAACTATGCAAATTTCTTAATAATTAGATGAGCAATTTTAAAAAAATATTGGGGTTAATACAAAGAACCTATGCGCGCGTATGGAAGGTTGAAACTTTATGAAAACTCATATGGAAACCAACTGTGGGCTAATTACGACCTAGCTTCTAAATTTCATCAAAATCAGACGAGTATGTTTATAAATATGGTGGTTAGCAAAAATTGTTAGCTGAGTGACAGACAGACACGGGATAGATAAAAAAAAAAAAAAAATTCCCTATGTCAAAAACAGATTTCTGACTTTTTGAAAGCAGAGATATAAAAAAAACCACTTAGCTTGTGTAAACTTCAGCAAGCTCGGAAGTACGAGTAAAACTGTTTTCTTCTGCTATAAATATTACTAATAAACTTTTAGTCCTACTCAAATCCTTAATGATTTCTTCTGCTAGATTTCTAATTAAGTTGTATTCCTTCTCAAACCCTAAATTATTTCTTCTGCTACATTCCTAGTTAACTTTTAGTCCTAACAAATCCTTAATGATTTCTTCTACAAGATTTCTAGCCAAATTTTAGTCCTCAACTCAAACCCTAAATTATGTCTTCTGCTGGATTTCTAGTTAACTTTTAGTCCTTCTCAAACCCTGATTTGAGATACCTGAATGATTTCTCCTGCTATATTTATAAAAAAAAGAAGTATTTTTCTACTCCTTAATTATTTCTTCTGCAAGAAATCTAGTAAAATTGTTTGGAATCCTAGGCGATTTCTTATGCTAGAATTCTAGGCGAATTTTTTGGTCTTCTACTCATATCCTAGATGATTTATTCTGCTAGATTTCTTAGTCTTTAACTTAAAATTCTAAATTCCCTATATCAAAGAAGAAATGGCACCTAGGTGTGTCAGGTTAAAAAAAAAGCACTAAAACATTATCATCCTCATGTCATCATTGACAATTTTTCGGCGGATTTTTGTGCTATTGATCCTGAAAGCCGGCTAAAAGTGAGGACGCTAAATAGGACTTAAAGCTTCTGCAAGAGTAAGATAAAGTAATCTTATCCACCTTGACAGGTTTGCCAATAAGATAAAAATAAAATGTTAACCGGGAAATTGTTCAAAGAATCGGAAAGTATTGACGTAAGAAAAATAACGTCAAAAACACATAGGCTTATTTATGATTTAGCTAAAGCTTTTAAGATGGCAAGTTGGCCAACAGATAGCTGGGAAAAGAAAGGTTTAGAAAGGGAAAAGCAAAAGGTGATAAAAAAGGAGGCCTTTTATAGCCAGGTAAGATAAAAGTATGACGGAGTATCAATATTTTAAAACTACAACTGAGTTACATTATTTTAATAAACAACCTATTCTCTGACTTATCCTGTGTAAAGAAATTTTTTATAACAAAAGTATTTTACTTCTTACTTAAAAGTATTGCTCTTTAAGCATACTTTCTACTTGTTTCACTTAATATTTCCTGCACAGTATAAACTTGCTATTTAAATTGCTCAGTCAGGTTAAGCTGGCTTAAGTTGAGTTTCTGTAAAGTCCTAAGCTATTATTTATTATTTTAAATGTTAAAATAGATAAAAAAAAAATTAATAAAAAAAAATAGCATAGTTAAGTAAAAAGTATTACATATATATTTGGAATTAAACAGCTAAAAATAAATGGGGGAAAAAATGTATTCGCAATACGCATATTATACAAAATGAAGAAATATTGATTTTATGTATTAATACTATAATATGATTTATTGAATCCTAAGTGGTTTATTTTACTTTAAGTAGTGACTTGTTGAATGTTATTTCTTTGTTGCTATTTTGTGTGAAACTTTTTACCTATAGTTGTGTACAGCAAACTTTTAGTAAAAGTAATTTTCAGTTTGGATCGATGCATGACCTCTATTATGTCCAAGTATGCCATTATCGTAATGTAATTGTTTTGACATCGTTGTTTACTTATAGTAGAATTATGTTCCGAGTCCATTATGAAATGCGTCTCTGTATTAAATTGCTTCGGCAGTTTTAGTGGACATTAGTTGGGATCTAGTCTAATGATGATATTTTGCTGTTACAAGCAAATTAAATTGTTACTTAGGTAATAGTCAAATTAATTTATGAGCTTGATAAGTGACACATTCTTTAATAGCTTAATAGGACTTATTGCATAAAATCCAGTTAACAAAAACACAGAGAACTATACTCTTAATTTCCTAACTATACTGTAAACATTTTGCTCGCCTCTACAGATATATTGCTGAGCCATAAGAATATATTGCCGGCAATGTTTCTGGATTTTAAGCAATCTAGCCCAACTACGATTGCCAGCCACATAGTGCNTACCCACCAAAAAAGGTAGTTTTTTATGCATGATGAAGATAGCAACAAACCGCAGTTTGATATCTCAAATATTAACGGAGATAATTAGCCGTTGCCGAACTTTTGGATCACCCTGTATATATATATAAATATATTACTAAGCACATTTCAAGGTTTACACACCACACGTAGTACGATGATTAATAGGAAAGTGCTTAACATTAAAGCAATGATTGAGGAAGTTCGTGACATTTCTAAAATAATGAGAGGTTATTTTAATGAGATGCTGTCAGTAAAATACAGTGAGAAATTTTATGCTAACGTTTCGCTAAATTTATTAAAATAATTTATTTATACAAAATTTCTCAGAGTCAACATAAACCATTTATGCATTATTTTGATTTTATACATTGCTTCTTGCTCTGATGATACGGAGTCAGCTTAGCTAAGGGGCTCTAGGCGCTCACTTAGCTATAAATAATTTAAGGTTATTCGAGGTCGTGGATTCGATCCCGTGGCATGATACTCTGAGTTGCATCTATGAATCGCGGACTGAGCAGGGCAAGGGACACCCCCTATGGGGCACTCTTCCCCCACGCTTAAAAATCTCACTAATGGTCACATGGTAGCTTCGGCAGTACAATGTACAAATGCATGATGTGTGAAGTAGCTAGAACTCTCAACCACGGGACTAGTAAAAAGAGCCTAAAAGGTGGCTTAATTGCAAGGTTCGAACAAGTGCTTCGTCCTATCCGTCTAGTAGGAAGATACTAGATTACAACTACTACTACTACTAGCATAAATTAATTAATTAATTACTAGTTTAATTTGGCAGCATCTCGCTAACATATCCTCTTATTATTGAAACAATATTTTAGTTTTATTAGTTTGTGGTCCCCTGTTAGTTTGAATGCTGTTATGTGTTGGGTCGAAAAGGGGTAATAAAAGTGTAGAAAATTAATTATTCATTAAATTGGCTATATTTCGTCCCGAGAGGGACATCTTCAGGCCTGGAATCAGAGGTAATTCTTTTTTTAAAAAACTAATCAATTATAACAAAATAACATTTACAATAAGCAGAAGTGCAATACAATTTTTAAGTGACATATGGGACTACTTAGATTGGCCCACTTATATCTCAAATTTTACAACTTTATCATATGTAAGAACAGTTAAGAACATTTAAAGATCTTTAATTAAAAATACTTTTATTTTTCATATAAGTAATCTTACCTGATATATGCTGATGTAGTGTAAAAAGATAGTAAAATTAAAGTTTAAATCATTTTTAAAAAATAAAAAGTCGTCTACAATTAAACTTAAAAGCCACATCAATGAACATATATCCTGTATCACATAAAACCATAATTAAAACATTAATTCAACTATTAGAAATTTTTTAAAAATAAATACACATACATAGAGTTATTTTGATAAGGTAACTACATTTTTTAAATTAAGAATAACATAATTTATATATTTTTTTAAATAAATATCCAGAATAATTGAACATTAATTATTTGTTTTGGATGGTTCACTGATTGATTTGATTGTGCTGGTTATATTAATTATTTAAATTTATGAATACTGTAATCCATATATTGCACCTTTTTTAATAGGTATATTATTCACTATTAATTTTACAATAAGGTAACGAAAACTTAACCGCTTTAATAGAGTTTAAAAGTTATTATAAAAAAAAAAAACAACAACCCTTACCCCTTTTCGACCCAACACATAACAACAATATTTTAGTTTATTTATAAGAAACAGACACCATATCTATCAATATTATGAATTCATTGGGATTTACTGATACATAATTTCTCTCGCAACTTAAAACTTTTTTGTCTTTAAATCTATAATGTAATTATAATTAATTTGAAAAGTTATTTGTACTAGTGCAAAATTGTCCGTTATGTGTAGTCATAAATTTGGTGGAGGTTGTTTAGAACTAAAGAGTTTAAAACTAAAGTTTCTGAACTAGAGTTTAGAACTTAAGTACTTCATAAGATTAGTATGTATACTTCTAAACTGGAGATTAGAACTAAAATTCTAGTTTCGACATTTACGTGAATAAGATACTTAAAATTGCAGCTAAAAAAAAATATAAATAATGCTTTTTTCTCGAATAGTCAACATTTGGTCCAGTTTCCTCTTTTACGATTTTAGAAAATTGTATCCTTTTGTACAGGGTATATTTTGATCAAAAGTTAATTACTATAAATCTTTATTTAAGAACAGGGAGATTTTATATAAAGTCACTTTTCTTAAAAAATAAATAAAAAATAAAAAAAATAAAATTGATTTGTCATTACAAGTATCTATTGGCACCCTGATCTGGAAACGCCCTGTTCACATGTATTTTTTATTTAATGTTTTAGTAAATTGTAAATTTTTTAACAACCAAAAGAGTTTAAATTATTAACAGTTTGACTCAAGCATAATTTAAAAGGAATAATTTAAAGTGTCTTAAAGCTTAAATGAAACTGTCTAAAACATTTGAGAAGTGAACTGAAATTTGCGTTTTCTGCGACAGATAGCAGCAGTGGGAGAGAATTCATTAACAAAGCCAACTGTCAACTAGCCAACTTAGCTCTAAAGTGACAAAGGAAGACAAGTAAGGCTTATTAGTTCATACTTCAACTAAGTTTAAGTATAATAATGGATTCAAATACCAGTTTCTCTACTTCTATTATTAACTTCTAACTTCTCAATGGTGTAATAACATTTTAAAACATTATAGAAATCAGTTCAGAGTTCAGAGCTGTAAGATTAAATTTTTCAAGTCCCTTTTAGTAGGTTTTACTTTGTAATTTGTAATTTTATGTCACTTACTCTGTGAAAAGGGTTTAAGGGATCTTAAATAATTTAAAATGATTTTGCTTGCTTGACTTCAGGCCTTAACCTCCTCACCGCTTTCATAATTAGATTTGGCACCACTTTCTCATTTTCTACCTAAATCTTCAATGACTGACATTGATCACGCCAACCCTTTTACCTTCTTCATTTTTAACTCAAGTCAGTTGCAATCTAACCACCATTTTGAATATTACTTAGTACAAAATCTTCTTCTGACACAACTCTGTAGTCAATCTTTAAACATCTAAGTAAATAGGGATAGAAATCATTAAACACCTAAGTAAATAGGGATAGAGAGGTCTTAAAACATCTAGTAAAGGGGTAGAGGGACTGAGGTATTTAAACACCTAAGTAAATAGGGATAAAGAGATCTTTAAACATATAGTAAAGGGGTAGAGGGACTGATGTATTTAAACACCTAAGTAAATAGGGATAGAAATCATTAAACACCCAAGTAAATAGGGATAGAAATCTATAAACACCTAAACAAATAGGGATAGAAAAGTTTAAACACCTAAGAAAATAGGGATAGAAATCATTAAACACCTAAGTAAATAGGGTTAGAAATCTATAAACACCTAAACAAATAGGGATAGAAATCATTAAACGAAAAAAAAAAAAAAAAAAAAAAATAGGGATAGAGAAATACTGATCTCAATCTCAATAGAATTCTTATCTGCAACTGATCCCCATCCAAAAGCTCCCTTATGTCTTTGGTGATATTTGATAATTACCCAGGATTTCAATAATTTTAACACCCAACAGATTTATTCAACTCTTAGCTCAATCCTAACATTTTATTTATTTACAGTTATTATTTATGTTTTAATATCATCTATCATTTTTCTTTATCATTTTCTTTACTTCCTTATATACAGGGTGTCGCATAACGTGTCCACCAGACAGCAACAGTAGAAGAGATCAAAATAAGAACATTAGGTCAATAATACGCAACAGTTGGAGATGTCAGATTCAAAATTAAATTTGTTGGGTTTTCGAAGGTGAGAAATCTGAAATCGGTACTAGTTGGAACCTAGTACCACTTAGAGTTAATAAATCTAAATGGCATCAGCAACACGCCCTTAAAGAGTGGACCTTCATTTATGGACTCCCTGTATATATAGAAAGCATTTTGAAAAAATCCATTACGACATAATTATATGTTTACTTAACCCTTGAATACTAAAATGTTGTTTTATTTTGTTGTTCTAAGACATAGAGAATAGGCTTAAAACAGAGTTGACATTTGGCGCGATTTCTTGTCCCTTCATGAAAAGTGACATCAGCGCTATCTGTTGTTCGTTGCATCATCTAAAATAGGAGTGGGGATGAAAATAGCGCATTTAGTTCCTCTATGCTTCTATTAGGTGTCGCTAGTAGTCATTCCCGAAAATGCTCATTTTATAAATACTATGCTTAGTTATTACAAGTGTCACTTTAATTTGTTTTTTATCACATCTTTTTTTTTGACACATTTTATTTAGTAACAAAATGTTCATATAAAGTAATTTAAAGTAACAACTTGTAATAAACTAAGCATAGTATTTATGAAATGAGAACATAAAGAACAAACCTAATATACTTTTTTGTCACAACCTTTTTATTTCATTATTGATGTTAGAGCAGCCTGGAACACGGCATTTTCTGAATCTTTTGACCATAGTAAAAGAAAATTGGTGTCGGTGAATTTAAAGAAAACAACAAATTATAATTAGGTTTCGAAAATGATTCACACAATTCTTTAAGTACTGAAAAATTTAGTAAAATAAAAGCCGTCAACAATCCTTTTAATTATCTAAGACCAAAATAAACCGCTGTCATTTTTCTTTTGTCCCCCTTTTTCTTGAAATTATTGAGAGCAGCGCATTCTGTGAGCCGTTGCACAAACTATTTTTCAAGTTTTGTGACGTCATAATGGGACACGAGCCTTTTACTACTAACCCCCTGAATACCAAGATGTTGTTTTTGTGGGGGTGTTCAATGATTTAATGGCTGTTACTTGTACACTCAAGTAGTAGTACCGATCAGATTTCGTATACATATCCATAAAAATCGTAACCCGAGGCACCAGTAGGAAGTATAATCCAATAGAAAAATGGTAAAATTTCAGTTGGATCAGGGTATTTTTAAAGAAGGTTTTTGACTCACCAAACCTATTGATTGAATAAAATGGCTGTAAAAAAAAATGTTGTTAAAAATAAATTCACGTTAAAAAATAAATAATAATATTAGAATGGTTAGCTTACCTGTCAAGCGCAATAGCGGTGATTGTTCCTGCAGATACCATTATATTAGCTCCTTGAATAACAGGTACCAGCTTACACAGTACTAAACCCAGGGTCCATCTGAAGAAAAACAACAAATAAACAAACAGCATTGTTATAGTAAGCTAATATAGTCCAAAGTTACAACTATCTCATTTTTAGGCTTATACTTATACTCCAAACTACTTATTTATAAAAAATAAAATTAGAAACTATGACCATTTTGATTATCAATTAGTACATTCTATTTAAAATCAATTACATCTATTCTTTATTTAAATAAAAATGGACCTAAATAAATTGATTTCCTGGAAATGCAAGTTATATTTTGCGATTTGAGTTGTTTCTTTTGAGATTTCGGTGGATTTACACATTTATCGACTGCAGATGAAAAAATCGGTCAGAGACATTTAGCCCAGTGTTTTTCGTTTATGAGTTTTCACGTTCTCGTAGGTACATTTAATTATTATTATATGAACATTTGATCAAAATTTATTATAAAAATAACTTCTCCTCTGCGGAGATTCGAACCCAGCCTCTCTCTGTCCGCATTTAAAGATTATTTTTCTAAGGAACTAGATTCGTATTTAAATGGACTACATTTTAGATTTGTTTAATCAAAATCGTCGAAACCCTTTTCGAGAATTTTTTTTTAAAAAGTTTTTTTTTCTGAAATTTTGGAAGGTAAAGACCCCCAAATTCGGAGCTAAACTTCATTTCTCGATTTCTCCTCGGGGTATGATTTTTCTGATTTTGTACCCCAAATTTCGTCAAAATCGGTGCATTAGTATAGGCTCCACGCGTTTGCACAGACGACAGACGGCAGAGATTATTAAAAACCATTTTTTTGGACTCAGAGACCTTCAAACCGTGTAAATCCATAAAAATCTCAAAAATTTTCGGACGGAGCCCGCTCGTCTCTGATAAGCCCTATATCTGATCGTCTTGATCTGGTATAGGTCCAGAGTTGGGTGGGCATCGTCGGGCCCCTGATGAGTCTGACGCGGTGAAACGATACAACAGGACATAGCCTAATGCTGAGCCAACATCTTTTTGGCGTAATGTCTGATGTTGGAACATTTCATTCAGTCTATGGTGAACATTCCTTGATGTCTCTCACTAACGCAAATTGTGTAGAATAAAAATGAATCAAAACAACTAACAAATAGCAATTTTAGTTCGTGAAGCCCCAGACAGATCTATTTTTTCACAATCAGTTCTATTTTTAGAAAAGTCTTAATTATTTTTCCGCTTCATCTCTTCTTTAAACAAGACAAGATTACGTCTCTTTATCTCAAGAACTTCGATGACAAAGGGACTTAATATCTTATGTGTATAAAAGAGATAATGGTCCTTTGTCAAAAGTACTATTTAGAAGTCTATAAAAAGAACATCACTTTTAAATGAACTGAGAGAATTTTACATGCAATGAGCATGTTTTTGTGTAAAATAGATTTGAAGTGTAATGTTCGCATTGCACTAAAATATTTTATGTTATTTATCACCATTTGTGGTTCTTCTTCTTTTTCACCTTTCCCTTATTCTTTTTATTTTTCATACACAGAGAATATAAAGAGAGAAAATGTATTGTTATGCCGTGAAAATGTAACTCTGAGATTTAGATATGCATGAAGGGTTTAATGTTATCATGATCTGGTTTTTTCCTTTTTAAAAATTTTATCTTTATTACCCTTAGTTATTATTGTGTCTAACCTAGAGCTATGTAATTCATAAACCTCTTCGATTTTGTTGCTTGGAAATTTATTGAACTAGAACAAATTTAAATAT
Organism: Gerris buenoi; assembly: GCA_001010745.2. Lineage (NCBI taxonomy): Eukaryota > Metazoa > Arthropoda > Insecta > Hemiptera > Gerridae > Gerris > Gerris buenoi. The sequence continues at coordinate 87,777 of KZ651347.1, forward strand.
TATCTTATGAAATTGATATTCGTTTTCAGTCAGTAAGTTTATTATCTATCTATATTATTAAAAAAGTTTTGTAAACAAACAATTTCAAAGAAAGAGTGATATATAACTGTTTGATAAGAGTGCGTTAGGAGATAAGGGGGGAGAAAGGAAAACAAACAAGTTCAGAGAGAGAGTGATATATAACTGTTTGATAAGAGTGCGTTAGGAGATAAGGGGGGAGAAAGGTAAACAAACAAGTTCAGAGAGAGAGTGATATATAACTGTTTGATAAGAGCGCGATAGAGATAAGTGGGAAGTTCTCCGGTGGAGAAAGGGGAGGTTCTCATAGTAAATTCCGCTCAAGAATGACACGGGAACTGTCATTCCCGAGACAATAAACAAAACACGGGCGATGTAATAATGAAAGCGTATTGTTTGTTTACATACCTTAATCAAAAAGTGACAGCTTTCAATATACAACAAATCAAAACTATTTTGATAAGTTATTAACCCCCTTTTATTTTGATAAGTTATTATGTCAACCCCCCATGGGGGGGGGGGTTGACGAGTGAAGAGAGTAGAGGGCAGAGCCCCCTAGTTCTTTTAAAAAGAATAATAAAACAATTACAACGCTGATAAAATAGAGAAACAAATTAATTTATTATACAATGTGAATTATTGTGTACCTTACATGAAATCAGTTATAATTCTAGAGTTCAAATATTTATTTATACATAGATCTGCAGTTAAACCCGATACATATTTTTGACTTAGGAGGGTAACACTAATCACTAATTACATTACATTAAGAGGCTCATCCCTATGGTAGAGTAGAACAGATACATAAATTATTTCAGCGAGCAGTGTCCCTACTCACCTCGAAATAATTTTTTATTGCTAAGCTAAGCCAATCACATTTATTCAAATGTTTATTTTGATTTGTTTGTCTTCAAACAATATCTAAATCTATCTTGTCTAAGTGTATTAAAAAATACGGGGGCTTAATTAAGGCTTAACTCAGGGGTAGTTTTTTATAAATGGGGTTTTATGAGGTAACAGTGTAAAAGAAAAAGTAATTTTAAAGAGTAAAATTATATGTATGAAATTATAAAACCTAATGTTTAGGATGAACTAAAGAGGTGCTTAATAAAAGTAATGTTAGGTAATAAAGTTAAGCCTTGTTTTATTTTTAAATTTAGGCTATAATTTAAATATTATGTACGTATAATGTAAAGGTATTTAGTCAAAGGGTAGCTATATTTTATAGCGAATGAAATTATATCCATGCATACATTTGATAATAATAAAATAAAATGTTTGCGAAAACCTACTTAATCAATTTTCATTTTTTTATATGAATCCAGTGTTTTATTTACATATATACAAATTATTTCGTAGTTCTTTAGATTGTAACTCCCCCTATGTTTGGAAATGACTGACTATATAACTATTAAGACAAAGGGATGTTTAGTCCACTGTACTTTGGGACAAGTTAATATAATAAAATATAAATATGTAATATAAATGTTAATATAAATAAGGGGAGTAACAGTCTAAACAAGAACATTCCGTACAACTCCTTTAGACAATTACTCCCCTCTCTTTGTTTTAGAATACAAATGACTGACTAAATAACTATTAAGACCAAGGAATGTTTTGTTTAAACATTCCAACAACGTACACCTTATTTAGATTATTACTCCCCTCTATTTTTTTTAAAAAGGAAGTAACTACCTATAGAAGTGCGAATTATTTAATACATAGCAATATACATTGCATGTAAATAGGATACATAACAAAATAAATGAGTTACGGAATATAATTAAGTTTGCTGTTTTAATGAGGTGGGCTAAAATTATTAGGCTTTAAAAGAACATCTAAATGTAAATATCTTCATCAACAGTTTTGCTGAAAGTATAGTTTGAGGGTTGCAAAGAAAAGTTTATAGCTCCTACTTACCCCTGACCTAGTTTCACAGCTGAGTTCTGAATACAAGCTTAAAACTTTCTAAGTAGTATGTGCGTCAGGTGTTTTAGAACCCTTTGAATGATTTACAAGCTAGAAGCAAGCTATTACTTTGTGAGCGTCGAAGCTCTCTAAATTATAGCAATTTCGCTATTATAGAACTTAACTTTTTTCGATATATTGATTAGACCATACTCGTATGTTAAAGTGATACAAGTCTACTACCATTTCTTCTTAAACTCAAATATTAGTTTTTTCTGTTCTTGAAGTAAAACACTTCATGGAAAAAAAGTCTTGTTTTTATTGGAATATTTTATGTAATAATTACTTAAGTAGTTAAACTAAATTTATCAATTATAATTTTAGGTTGATTTTAAGGTATTTTCCTCCGAGACTAGTAGCTGAGTAAGCACTTGAAAAGAATTTAAAATGGCGATATTGTATAATAAAATATTTAAATCTTAGCTCTTGAGTATGGTAAGAATAATATTTTCCAAAAACTTGTCATTACTATTATTATTAAGCGACAATAATGGTTGTAGAAATTATTCATAGAAGAATATGTGTTTGACACGTTGTAATTATTTGTTATAGGTGCATAAGAATGACTCAAAAAAGGAGTCGAAATATAACAACATGTCGTTTAAAGGTATTGTTACTAGTATACATCTATCATTTCCTTTCGTATATCTGCTTCTAAGATTTATTAACACTAATTGGGAATGAGATTGGTTTTTCCTTGTGGATAGGTCTCGTCTTACTTGGACTTTTTCATCACGGTGTAATTGTTATGTGCATTGCTTATTGAAGAAGAGGATGCCAATATAAGGCTACATCTACTGTTAAATGTATAATTTAAATATTTTTTGTTATTAGGGAGTTGTTGTCACGCATTAGATTATTGCTATTTCTTGTTATATTAAATGATTATTTTGTACGGAACTCCTTGCATACGAGTTTATACTTTGGCTTAATCTCTAGAATCTTAAGCCGTTATCATTGTGGTCCTTTGGGCCGGATCTCTGTTTGGAAGGCAACTCCGCTCACCATTACACATTATTGTTTTTTCTTGTTATATTAAATGAGTATTTTGTGCGGAACCCCTTGCATACGAGTTTATGCTTTGGCTTAATTTCTAGAATCTTAAGCGGTTAATATTGTGGTCCTTTGGGCCGAATCAACTGCTTGGAAGGCAACTATACTCACCATTACACATTATCGTTTTTCCTTGTCATATTAAATGAGTATTTTGTGCTGAACCCCTTGCATACGAGATTATACTTTGGCTTAATCTCACGAATCATAAGCAGTTAACATTGTGGTCCTTTGGGCCGGACCAACTGCTTGGAAGGAACTATGCTCACCATTACACATTATTGATTTTTATTTTATTTATTTATTTATTTATTTTTTTGTTAAAGGTATTAAATGAGTATTTTGTGTGGAACCCCTTGTACACGAGTTTATACTTTGGCTTGATCAATTGTTTCATAAGCAGTTAACATCTACTTTAGCATTTTGAGTAAGATAGTTACCTGCGTTTAAGAAGAGACACAAGCGTGAATGGCATGCAAACCAGACAAAGTGCTAGATCAGCTACTGCAAGGTTTACTATGTACATGTTTCTCGGTGCAGGTCCGGACTGAGTTTGTTTTCTAGCGCATTGTCGTGCGACCACAAAGCAGACAAGAGCATTGGACACAACTCCTGATGTCATCAGCACACTGTACACAATGATAATGATGATTTCCGTGTCAGGTACAAGGATTTTCTCACTGCGTTGATGCTCCCGTAAGATCTCTAATGCTTCCTGCACAAACAAATCACATAAAGAATAAAGATCACAATGGTTAAAAAAGAAGATAAAATAAAATTCTACAATGACAAACTGATGACCTAATGTTAGGGTGACCTAGATTAGGCCCTAAAAAACTCAAATTATAACAGACAGAGAAAAATACACTCCAGCGCCGGGACTCGAAATTGGTAGAGCACTATACTGGAAATATAGAGGCCTGTGGTTCGAGTCCCGGTGCTGGAGTCTATTTTTCTCTGTCTGTCTCACGTTGTTAATAATAATAATAATAATAATAATTTGATTTAAAATAAAAATAAATCTTATCTTGACCTGTAGATAGAAGCATACCATTATCTACAACGTTTATGTTAATGTTTTTAATTGTGTATTTCCCTATAATGATCCTTTCTCTGTTATTCACCAGCTCAACAAGATTTTGTGGAAACCATGTCTTAAAGTTTACTTAGAGTTGTTTTCTTTTAGGTAGAATAGACATCTCTCTATTTTAAACGACCAATAAATTTCTAAAACTTCTATTTTGTTCTTCCTGTGTAATACAGATATATATATTCAAAGTGGAAGACAAGTTTTCATTCCACAAAACCATGCAATAAAAAAGATGCAATAAAAATTTTGAAACCTCCCTTCTTAAGAAAACCATCTTATGTGGTAGGCTACATTGCAAGCTTAATTCTAATGAAGAACCAAACAAAAGACACTGACTTTGGCAAAGTTATTTAGTGCAAAATCTTATGAGCAACTTTTGTAATATCGTAACGGGTAATTAGCTGCATGGTTAATTGGAGAGGGGTATATAGAAGATATAAACTATATTGGGAGATTTTATAGTCTAGAGAAGATATTAATGTTTATATTGATAACCGCAACGCGACAATAGACAAAAAAAGTTGAAGCGAAAAAAGAGGCTAAAGTTAATATTCTATTCTATTATAATGAAATAAATAAACTACTTCATTTACTGCTCTACACAAAGTTTCTCATTCTCATTAATAATAATTATTCCAACTCGAATAACCTCTGCAGGGGTCGAAATATCGCAAAAAAGGTATACAAATTCCATTTAGACATGTCAACTTAACATGGATAAATCACTGTTTCTTCTTCAGTGCCACATATAATATACTAATAGAGTTTCTAAATAGAGATCACTAATAGTTTTTTTTTTTTTTTTTTTTTTTTTCAAATGTATAAATTGAAACAGTAGTGGATTTTTTAGAAGCACTTAAAATTCAATGATTGTCATTATAAGTCTTGCAATTATAAGCTTGACACTTTTTTTTAATGATTATTGAATTGAATTGACTAGAAAATTAATTGATTGGAATACACCTTTCTAGATTTCCAGTTAGCAATTGGATTTGGTTAAACCAAACTAACCGTTTTATAATCAACTTCTGTGAAGTCGCAGTTTGTATTGTTCTACCTCGCAATAACAATTAAATTGTATGAATCTTTATAAAGTGATTTCAGCGCTCTCGCTTGGTTTGCAGGAAAACCTTACGTGGATTTCTCTCACCGCTGAAAATAGACTGTTAATTTGTGATCCCAGGTAAAGTTTTTCATACCTAGGATTCCGTGTTAAATTGTATGGAGTTTATTTATGCAATATGCCAATATGTAATATGTATATTTTAACAATTTACCGAAAAGCTATTTTCTACTCGGTCATATTAAAACACTGAGCAGTCTTTCGTCAATATAAAAAATTTCCAAAACAAATTAGGGACGAAATATAGCAAAAAAGTTTTTATCAAAATACCCCCTAAAAACACAGTTAAAAGAAAACATAATTGACAATTAAAGAGGGCAGCAACAAATATGAAAAATATACAACAAGTTTACGTAAAGTATCCTTTTATTTACTAAAAAAGGAAGTTACAACACTTTACCGGAGACTGACAAAGCCAAATGGTTATCTTTTAGTGTGACCGTCACTCGATAGTGTAGAACCTAACGTGTCGCTCCCAGCGTTATAGTGTAATCTAACACTAGTAATCAACTATTAATCTAAGGGATTGCATGCCACTCAAAGATTAAGGCAATAAGACCTAGACTAATATTTTCTGAAAATAAACAACAACAAAAAAACATTAAATGTCCTGTTGAAAGGAGTTATCCGGCCATATTTGCACCTTAGTCCTACATGCTTTAACATAGCATATTTTTATATAAATCTAAAAAATCTGGAAATTTAAATTTGAGGATCTTAAATTAAGAATCCGCGTCATAAAGGGGTAGAAGTCCGACGTTTTGCTTCCACTACCGGAAGTATCTACAGGGTTGTGGTGCATAGTAATGTTTACTTGAAGCAAAAATAAGACATACTGACGAATGGAGTGAAGGATGGCTTATTTGGTAAAACACCAATACCGCACACTTTCCTCGAAAACAGTCCAAAACCGCACAAAAATTATAGGTCCATTACCGCACAAAGGAAGCCGACACTGGATCCCTTGTAATTCGAAAAAAGGTAAAAAAAAAAAAAAAAAAAAAAAAAGAAAAAAAAAAAAAAAAAAAAAGGTAGCGTCCAGTACCGCACACTTTACATCTCATAATTTATCATTTATTCACATAAATAATAATACGTAAATGAGAAAAAGTATTATCAATGATGACGCTAATAATTTAGTATGATGCTAAATCAGGCAGTCTGTGAATGTGTTTGAATCTAATAATTTTTATATTACTGCTAGAGAAAATAATTTTGAATCTGGAGATATTAATCATTTTAAGAGGAATATAATATATCTCGTCGGAAACTGTTACCTGCTATTTCTAAATCACTGGAAGAAGCTATGTATCCAGTGAAAAGATAAATGATATAAGCCACAACGGAGAGAATATTTCTTACAATAATTATAAAAATAATAGTCAAAATAATTATAATAACATCTAAAAAAAAATTAGAGTTTTTGTGCCACCAAAGAGATCGATGTCTTGCAGATGGAACCTTTTATTATTACTGTGCGGTTTCGGTATATAACCAGCGTATTTATACTAGCTTTATGGAATGTAGATAATACCTGGATTCCCCGGGAGTTCCTTAAATTGGGTTAATCCTTTGTACGGATGAGGCCGAATAGGTCAGTCGTCAGTATATCTTGTTGTTGCTTTACGTAAACATTAAGCTGTTTATTACGCGTCTACTGGCGAAAGATATGGACCAAGTTAGGCCCTCCACACACGGGTCGACTGATTTGCAACTCGAGTTAGAAAATAGTTGCTCACGCAACTGTTCTGTGACACGCCCCGTGTAGAAGGTAGAAGGTAGGGGTCCGCACATGGGTCGACCAAAACCAGACCAGTTTGAAATCAGTTTGCAACTGGTTGCGCGAGACCGTCCTTCCCCGTTGCAAAGTGGATGCAGATATAAGTTCAAAGAAAAATACCGGCAAGAATGAATGAAAATCTAGCTCAGTATACACACTGTATGAAAAGAGGTCACCGACTAATCTAAAATCAGTTGCACTCGTGTGTGGACCTGGTTTTATTCTGGTTGCACGTGTGACTATTTTGCAACTAGTTTCCAACTCGAGTTGCAAATCAGTCGACCAGAGTTTGGAGGGCCTTAAGGATTAATTTATTAAGGTATTGCAGCTCACCTGAAGACTGAAGTTGAAGAGATTGGTGGGTTCGGTGCTGATATTTGCTGGTGGTCCAAAAGCAGGAAGCGATGGCAGAAGACCATTGGCATCCGGAGGCAGGAGTCTGTACTCTTTTCCTGCACTGTCGGACACCATGTCTCTGGAAGTCACCGCTTCACTCCCGCATGGACCTGAACTCTCGACGACAAACACCACCGTTTACCACAACAGCATCGATCTGTTAATAAGATAAAATAAAAATAAATACAAATCAAATTATTATTAACACTGAGAGACAGACAGAGAAAAATAGTCTCCAGCAAGGGACTTGAACCACGGACCTCTACATTTCCAGTGTAGCGCTCTACCAACTAAGCTACGCAGGAGAATGATTTTCTCTGACGTAATCAAATAAATGTAATTTCACTACAGAATAAAATAACTTTTACAACAATTTCAGAGGGGATAAGACTGATATATAAATAATATGATCGAACGATAATAAAACCCCGTGGTAATAACTTCTATGAATACTGGATCGTAAAAAAAGAAAAATCTTACTTGCGGTTTAAAAGAAATTTCAATCTATGAATTTAAAAAGGATGAATATAAACTTAGTACATTATGAATGGATTTAAAGGATATTGAAATATATAAAATACTTTATAAATTATTTTTCCTTGAGAAACATGAATAGAGTTTTTATACCTAAGACTACTCTTCTTATTAAGATCTTGTTAGGGATAATGGAATGGCTTTAGCAGATATTATGTAAAGGTATTTATTGATTCCAAGACTATATCATCCTTAGAAAGAAAAAGGTTTACAAAATAATTCAGATAAAATTGGTTTCAATACGTTAACGTCATTTTAATAACAGGGTTTTACTACTACCCAGATGTTACTTTACTAATAACCTTTACTATTGCATATTTTATACTTGTTATTCAGCTTTCATCTTCGTGGACATTAGCCTGCTACACAAATATAGTGTTAATTGAAGTGTAAAGTACGTGCTACAATTAGCCTTCCACTAATTTACTATCTGCTTTAAAGGGGTGTTGTTAAGAGAGAGACACAATTGATTTTAATACATTAAAGCTAACATTAAATACCCTTTTTCAGAGGCTGTTTTAATTTGAAAAAGGTTAAAACCAACGGATGGAAGAAAATTTCTGAAATTTAAAATAAAAAGGATTATTTGAGGATTAATAGTTGTATAATGGAATGGGTTGGGATGGGATGCCTTACCATCCGTACCTAATATGAGGACTAATATAAAGAAAAGAAGAGGTCCCCAAATTACCCCTTGTGATACACCGGAGTGGGATGGCCTGGGAATTACAAGGCTTCTATCTAGGCTAATCTCCTGTCTAATGTACCTTCCTTCAAACGTAGACATGGAAATACACCAAAAACACCCCCGACTGTAATTATCTGCTCTTTAACCCTCCTATACTACATACTGGCGGTTACAGTTTTCCGAAAACAGCATCAGGCTTTGCATTTAGAAAACGTTCAACTCTAAACACATACTCTAGAGAAAACCGTTCAAACAACTTTACTAAAAATTTTAATAGTAAAAGATTTTACCTAAATCTATAACTGTGATATAGTTAAATTCAATTTTGCATAGACTGAAAAGTAAAATTATTTAAAATTATAATTCATTTAACATTTTGTGTTAAATAATAATTACAGAAAATACGGTAAAGTTTTCTACTTTATATGTAGAATATGATAGAGGAATATCGAATCTCATTATTTACATATCTATCGAAGCGGTAATTTATTGTTTTATTGGGATAAGTTTTCAACCTAATTGCATTCGTTTATTTTGACCATTCATTATTAGCCCAGGAGATAACGTGCAAAAAAGTATGTAACCAACATCAAGCATGAATTTTGTTAATAAGTAAATCTTTTGGTGCCTTTTAAGAATATGTGGTCGGCTAGTTCGTCTGCGGGACATAGCTTGGCAATATATATAGGCAATATAGGCATTTTCAAAAAACAAACAGGTGGAGAGCGGCCATGTCCCGCCCTTTTCGGTGGACCATGCCATTTTCATAATCTTAAGTACATAGTTAGTAGACCAAAAGTCAAGTTTATGATAGTTTGTCACTTACTAGGTGACCTCTTTGATTTGGATTAATATTTTACTATCTAGCCCTAGCCTATTAAGTGACGAACTATCATCAAATTGATTTTTGGTCTACTTACTAATTTCGTACTCAGGATCATAAAAGTCACGTTGGCCTCCAAAAAGGGCAGGACATGGCCGCTCTCCACTGTTTTAATTAATTAATTTTTTTTTTCAAATGCCTATTGCTAAGTTATGTCCCGCAGACGAACGTGGCCAACCACATATTCTTAAACGGCACCAACAGATTTACTTAAAACCAAAATTCTTTTTTTTCTCGCTATCTCCTGGACTATATAAACATAATAGTAAAAGTAATTTATTTTCTTTTTGGTAATAATTATGTAACGAAGCGGGGAAGAAGAGCATTCAGTAAGGAAAGATATTAGGGGAGTCTTTTGTTTAGAATTGTCATGTTTGGACTCGAAATAGAATAATGACATAGGACACTGGAGCTGATGTAATCTGATAGTTGCTAATGATTATATAATCATTGAAACATGTACAGTACATTTATAGAAAATAAATCTCCCATTCGCAGTTACGACAGCATTACATCGACTTCGTTCTTAATAAGGTTGGCTTTTAATGACAAAACTACTGTAATTTTCGAGAAACTTAAAATGCAATGTTAGACCCATTCCTCAAATAGATAATTTGTTTGAATTTTGGCGTTGATTAGAAGATTACTTTTTTGACTTCATTGTAAGATGAGTATTGGTCGAAGGAATCTTCATAAAATACTTTAAATATAAAAGAAGGATCGTAAATAAATTGATAAGGCGTGAAGTCTCACGTAAAAAAGGGTTTCGTTGGTATTATGAACAAAAATTAGTAATGGGGGAGGGGGGGGGAGGANATTTTTTTCTCGCGATGTGAATTATCCGCCATTTTGAATTTGAACAGTTGATTATTTTGAGTTCTCCATATTTTTCCTGTGTGCGCGTCAATACGATCTTTAATACTGGTAAGTTTCACGCTTTTATCTCTTTTGCTTCAAAAGTTATTGGAACCAAACAGAGTGACAGACAGACAGACAGACACAAGAACGAAACTATAAGGGTTTCTTTTTTTGGGTTTACCAACGAAACCCTAAAAAATAGATTAGAAGGTTCTAGTCCTGAAATTCAAATTCATTAGACCTGAAGGAGGATATTGTAAAACTAGTGCTTTTAATTAGGACCCAGGAATTTTAACTCATCAGAAGAAAATTCCATGCTTGCAGTGCAAAAAATTTTACTGTTTGAATCCAATTCTATTCAAATAGCACATATATAAATCAAAATTCCTTAATAATGTTGTAAGATTTTAACCAAATAGCACTGCTAATGAGGTGCTTCTGTGATTCATCCATTATTGAAAACTAGAATCCATTTGGAGAAAACCTTTCGGTGAAATCGTTAAATACATAGTGACCTCCTATAGAGAACAACTAATTAAATGCAATTTCTTGGATCTAAAAATATCGTAAAAGACAAATTCTTACTCTAAACTACTTTAATTCCTGCATTAATCGTTCGATGAGACACCTGAAGTTAAATTCTTTATCCATATTCATAGTCTATTGATGTAAGCTACACAATACTACTGACTACTTCTTAAATAACACACTACTACTGAGACTATTTTATCCATATTTATAGTCATCAAGTAAGCATCATATCTATAGTCTTTATTTTTATATATAATTATCCATATTAAATATAGTTAGTTTAGAAGTGGTATACCTGTTCTCATGCGGCAAGTTCTAGTACTACAAAATTCACGGATTTAGTAAAATCAGCCTATGGTGATAACTTAAAAACAATTATTATGTAAGTGGTGCCAATGCTATTCTCAGTGTGCGATATATAGTCAACGAGTAAGTTATTTACTAACACACTGCTATTTTTGGCTGAAATTTTAAGCTTATAGCTCTTAAAGACGGAAAATTCTTAACAATATATTTATTTCCCAGTCCTAGAAAAGGATGAAAACTCTTAATTTTCCTTTTAAGATACTTAAGCTCTTAAATATAAATAAAACAACTTGAACTTTATTCAATTTTCTCTCTATTTAAATATCGAGATAAGCTGCTACCCCATCATAGATTCCAATATTCTACCTACCACAGATTCCATCCAGTTTCTGTAAGAAACCTTTTCTTCAGCAGATGACAGATTTCCTATCTTTTATGTTTCCCTTTGTAATTTCGGTTTCTTCTATATAGATAAATCTAATAGTTGCCCAAGGCTTGAAGCTTTTTATTTGCAGCCGTATGTCTCCTTATTTCGATCTGTGGCTATCTCTACCCTTGTGGAGAAGTTAGCTCGTGCCTGAAGACCTAACTCTATTGATATGAGCCAAGTTACTACCTTTGAATGGTTCTGTAGTCATGTTGAAAAGGAGGGTTTGATTCAAGATCTCATATCCTCAGGTCCGCATCGAAAATTCCCGGAGGTTTTACTTTATCATTTTTTTTTTTTCTCTTTAACCAACATGCGCACACCTAGACTCTAATATTTCCAGGCTTCTATCTCCTTCAATTCCCCGGTGCTTTCCCGTCAATTCTCCTTTTTTTCATTCGGTATTTTGGTCCGAAAAAAAAAATCTCTCTCAGAAAAATTATTTTTATATTTTCTCCGATTTCCTTGCCATTTATTACAAAAATATGAAGTACGAATTTTCACTTTTTTTCGATCAAAGTTTATAAAAAGGATAAATACTATCAATTTTTATAGAAAACTGGGTCAGAGTATGTATGATATTCATTATTCAAATTCAAAGGCCCTTTTTATCAAAGGAATATAAAAACATAAATAAATTGGTTTATATAAATAATTCTTACATATTTACAGAATGCATTTTTCAAGAAGTTTTAGCATTAACAACTTTTGAAAATAAACGTGCAACTTTCTCCTATATTTTAATATCTATAGAAGGATATTAAGTAACAATATGTGATTTTGTGAGAATGTACAAAGTTGTACAAATGATAAAACTTTATACCTTTTTCTTTAATTCCATAAATTCTTAATAATATTTACCATATAATTGCTCTTTTGGCATTTGATGCTCGTAAGTATATATATAGTTATTAATTTGTTTACTTACATTAATATAACTTTATTTATACAACAAATAAAGTTAACTTAAATATTTAATATAGCAATTTGTCCTTTCAAACTAGTAATAAACTTTCTCATTAGTGAATTTAATTACTTAGTCCAAAGTTTAAAATTTATTTTTGTTTTCACCATAAAAATTGTTAATATTATTGTACTGAGGATCATTAAATCACATTGCCTTGGCGTTCTAGACCGGGTTTTTTTTTTTTTTATTAAAAATCTGACCGAGACAACAGACTAACTTCTTCATATAATCTCGGCCCCAGATCCCAGAAAACACGAATACATTGTTATCTATACTGACGGATAATATCGTTCCGCTAGCTGTGACTGTGAGTCACCCGGCACTACCGTCAACTCCAATCATCCTTTTAAACTATAAAGTCATCATTATTAACTATTAATATGCTTAATACTTAATATTTATTGCATCAAGCTCACTTCAATGATCAAGCCACGCGATGCCTGGTTTAATTACTATTTAAAATGTGTTTAACAGGTTGTAGTCAACTTTTGTTTTTATTTTCAACAACGTCAGATTTATTTTTATCGATATATCATTAAAACTAGATTTTCCCCGGGAAATTACTTATATCGTTAAATTTGTACTTAAATGGACTACATTTTAGAATTTTGCAATCCGAACCCACGGAATTTTATCTCACATTTTTTTCAGTTTTTAGAGGGTTGTAGCGAATTCTCAGTTGGGTTGTTCTTATTTTATATTAACTAAGTATAGAGAAACAGATCTCTTTTTCTTTGGGTTCGGTCTTATATATCTCACTGACAACTTTATTATAAATTGACACATTAAAACCAATTTTTTTGCAAGTGAAAATAAAATAAACATTTAAATATTTCGCTTTCGCGACAAGGGTAGCTCCCCCGAATATGTAGCTGATATTCATTTCTTGATTTCGCCTTGGGGTACGATTTGTCTGAACATGTATGCCAACTTTCGTCAAAATCGGCCCTGTAGTTTAGGCTTTCTGCACTCATGACAGACGGCAAGAGACCTCAAATAGGTAAATCCATCGTAATCTCTAAATCGAATTTTCGTGCCATCACAAAACTCTCTCTTTATATGAAAAAGTAAAAACAGTTTAAGGCCAAACTATCCGCTGACGAAGTTTGCTAACCATATATTCTAGGAAGACACCTAAACATTAACCCATATATAACATTTTAGCTTTGTGTCATCTAGCCACTATTATGGACGCTATCTCTTGGACTTTTAAGGGCTTAGAAGAAACTACTTATAACATTTCATTTTCATAAGGTCAGTGGTTATTGAGATATCATGATCAGTAAGTTAACCTGTATTTGTATTTAGACTTTATATATATTGATATTTATAACTGCGTCTTTGAGAAACAAAATAATAATCAATACATTTAAGTCCGTAGTATTCTCACTATTTCCTATCAAAATTTGAATTTCAGTACTATTTTTTACTAGTTTTGGTTTATCTGCGAAATTTAAATTTGGAAACCTATTTTTTGCTTCTTCTAAATGTCTGTTGTACTCAATTTTGTTTCTTAAAATAAAGGGAACGACGTTAGCTACTATACACATAAATGAACCATCTGAAATTTTAATTTTTACCTCAACACTATAGGAATCTATAACTATGGGTTTTGTAGTTCCGAAAATGGAAATTTTAAGTTTTTCCTTTTTTATAGGCACTAATTTAAGTTGTTTAGCTAACTTCTCTACTATATACGATCTGTGGCTCCCTGTATCTAGAAGTAATCTACCGTACACTCTAGAATTTTCTTTGTTGCATATTTCTACTGTCGCAGTTTGCATTGATCCTAGTGGTGCCCATGCCATCATCTGAGCATCAACCTTATTGTTATCATGATTAATTTTATCTGTTTCATTATATTCCTTTTTATTTCCTATCTTTCTAGGACACAAACTTCGATGGTGGAATCTGCTTTTACAGTAGACGCAGATTTTTGTTACAGGACAATTTTGAGATGTATGCCAAGATTTCCTTAAACACTTGTAACAACAACCCTTTAACTGTTCTTTCCTAGAATCTATGGAAGGGAACTTTTGACATTCATCAGTCCAGTGAGCTTCACTACAGTACCTACACCTAAATAATTGACCAGCCAATAGCATCCCTGTGGTGCTCTGACCCTTGTTCCATTCCTTAACTGTATCATTTTTCCTGTAATAACTATTATCATACCTATTATTATTTCCTTCATTTTTTGTTAATGTCACTATTTTTTTTCTAATATGTCTTCTGGCCAAGTTCCTTCTTCATTTTCGTTAACTCTCCTCTCCGTAAACACTGGTAAAGGCTTTCGTTTCTCAAATTTCTCTAAATCCCAGACTTTCTCGCTTTCCTCAAGCCCTCTTTCTTCAATCCCTAATGTTTCTAATTTACAAAAAAAATTTAAATGTAATTCATTTTCGTTATCTTCTTGCGTACACATATCAATGTCCGTTTCTTGATTAATACAAGTCAACATACTAATTCCGCAAGGACTGTTCTCTTTCTCTTCACTTCTCCCAGAAATAATCCACCCACTTTTCGAACTTAACATATATAAGCCTTGTTGTAACTCAATTTTTTCTAATGTTATTATATCATAGTAATAACTATTTCCTATCAAAATTTGAATTTCAGTACTATTTTTTACTAGTTTTGGTTTATCTGCGAAATTTAAATTTGGAAACCTATTTTTTGCTTCTTCTAAATGTCTGTTGTACTCAATTTTGTTTCTTAAAATAAAGGGAACGACGTTAGCTACTATACACATAAATGAACCATCTGAAATTTTAATTTTTACCTCAACACTAAACAGATCTCTTTTTCTTTGGGTTCGGTCTTATATATCTCACTGACAACTTTATTATAAATTGACAATTTTTTTTGCAAGTGAAAATAAAATAAACATTTAAATATTTCGCTTTC
>KZ651347.1:105609-116356 GCA_001010745.2 Gerris buenoi
ATATATATATTACTTTAATTAAGGTTTGTTATTACACGATTTATTAAGGGGGGAAGGTATACAGCCACTCTGCCAGGAGTATCTCGCAAGATTGAAAAATTTTAATTGGAAAAAGATTTGTTTCATCCCAAAGGATTTAATGAAAATTCCTGAAGCAATTTTCCACCTGATAATTTCTCATCGTCAACAACCAGACAACTAATTAAACGTTAATAATAGTTAAATGCAATAAAGCCAAACTACACTGTAGAGAAAATTGCTAGCAAGAAAAAACAGATAGCAAGCAAGCTTAAATTTCTTTTATCATTTTGTTCACTATAATTATAAGTAGCTTGACAATTAGTATGGCACATAGCTTTCTTGTGTCCTATAGCGTATTATTGTCTAATAATTTAATTTTACCTCTCCTTTATAAAAATAATAGTTATTTACGCACCAAAGGAGGAAACAAAGTCATTACTCCCTGAGCGTTATTTTTGGTTCCTGAGGCGAAGCCGAGGGAGTTATTTAGTTGGTTCCTGAGGTGCAGCCGAGGGAACCATGAAGTTTAATCCCGAGGCATAGCCGAGGGAGTTAATAATAGCCCCCGATGGGGCTCCCGTGGTCCGTACAAGATTTTTCCTCCAGAAGGGTGGAAAACAACACAAACAAACCTAAGATTTCGATTTATCAATTTATTTATTTATTAAAAACTAAGTATACAAATGTTTATACGTTTAATTTGTTTAACGACTTTAAAAAAAAAAAAAAAAAAAAAAAAAAAAAAAAAAAAAAAAAAAGTTGTATAACATTAGAAATACACACATATTGTAGAAAAAAATAATGTAAATTAAATGTGCAATTCTTCAATGCCAACTATGTTTTCTTTGGTTTCTATAATAACTTAAAGTTATCATAGAAATCAAAGAAAACATAAAAATTTTCCTCGGGCCCCTAAAAGCGCGGGGCCCGGGGCGATTGCCTCGGTCGCCCCTGCCTAAGGGCGGCCCTGATAACTTTCAATGACTATTAAATTATAATAATAACTCTTATAACTCAAATGTTTAATAATACACGAAATGTACTACAAAATTACTAACTGAATAATATTTAATTTATTTGTGTTTATCTCTAAAATACGAGAAATCAAAAACAAATATAACCTGATGAGATGTAACCTACCTCTTTTCCACAAGGACTCTTTTCTATAAGTTTTGTTTAAACTATTTTATGAAGTCATACGACATTTTAAAATGACAATAAAAATAAAGTATCACGGCAATCAAAAGTACGTGTAATTTAAACTCAGTAATTTATATATATAAAATCCAAATACCACTCACTGACACATCACGATATCTCTGAAACCACTAAACCTGCGACCATGAAATTTTGTAGGTGTGTTCCTCTTACCTCCTAGGTGCTCGCTAAGAAATATTTTTAAAAATCCGCCATCTTGAATCAAGATGGCGGCCATTTATATGCAAAATTCGAGTAGACGATTATCTCCGGAACCAATTGCATTAGAACCTTGAAATTTAGAAGTTAGCTCCTTTTTATGAAGTTAGTAACTTTAGATAAATGGTGTACCAAGCGGGCATTTTGATTCAAGATGGCGGCCATATATATATAAAAGTCAACGCATGTGTGTATGTTCTTTATAGAAATCTACAGTTTTAGTCAGATCTTGATGAAAATTTGCACACTTGACCTTCAAAGCAAGGGAAAAATCAAGGTCTACATGAATTTTCGAAATTTAAATGTTTATACACAGGGGTACGGGGTACAAATGTCAAAGTATTGAATACCCTTCATGATGCATATCGTTGAAATGCACTTTAAGAGTACACTAATTGTTGTTATATGTGTACGGGGTACAAGTGACAAAGTAGTGGATACCCTTCATGATAAAAATCGTTGAAAAGCTGTTTAAGAGAAAAGTAATTGTTCTTACTTATTTTAAGTTAAGAAGCTAGTTAGTCATACTCAGCCATCCATACACTCATCTCCTTTTCAATTATTATATAATGTATCACTTTGCTACAAAACAACTACTGCACGTATCAAATTAATATTTTGCATGCCTATTTCAATTGTGCATTAGATGGATTATTTGAAGTTTATTAAATTCGTTAGGTTAGAACGTAAGATATCGGTAAAAAGGCTGTTTTCTCTATTATAAACATTTAGTTCCGCTTTAATAGTTTTTGCGATCTTTATTAATTCATAGCGGTGTCGCTGTTGGTTTTACTAAAAAAATGTATTTTAAAAAAATGTTCGTCTCATCGAATAGGTAATAATAGAATTTTTTTCGGTCCTGAAATTCTAATTTTAAATTTGAAGCTCACGTTACGCGAGCATTGCGCGCGAACTCTTAGACGGATCACGCGGTCCAAAAAACTTAGCCTGAGCATTAGTAAAAGGAACATGTATACCAAATTTCAACTAAATCAATCAACTTTTACTTAAGTTATCGTCAGAAACGTAAACGTTACATACAGGCAGACAAGATGCATATTTCGTTGAATGTAAGAGCCTCGCTTCAATTATTACAAATCAATATGATACTAAATAATGTTAAATTTACTTTAATAGTGTATACATGCCACTATATTTTATTCGTTTTACATGGCACTATGTTTGTATCATGTTTATATTTCACTATTTTTAACTTTTTAATCAAGGACAGGCCCAAAAAAAACTAATGAACGACGTAAATTTAAAGGAAGGGATGGAGACCTTGTATAGTAAGTATGTAGATGTAATATAATATATGTATTAGACCTAGTATACCAAGTGAACCAGCAGCAAATTGGAACCAGTAAAGCGTGCCCCCAATTAGTGAGACTGTTGTAGTTTCTCAAATAGCACCCACACTCTGTCGATGTTTGTCAAGCATCAAAAGATAATTAGGAAGGTAGTCGATGGAATTTGGTATCCGTTGATTTAGATTAACTAGATCATGGGTCAACAACCCGATGTGACACCCGTTGGTGTCGAGGCACCCTGGTGGATTATTAATGCACCCTTACTGAACTAAAGGTTGAGAAATTATTAAGTACCTACTTAAGGCCATTATCAGTAAAATCGAAAGTAGCACCTAAAAATGGGACTTCGGGGATTTTCAAATCTTGAATTATGCCCTTAGAGATAAAAAGTTGGCGACCCCTGAGTTAGATAATGCAGTTGATATAATTATTAATTTTTTTTTAATATAATATATTGCCACGAGCGCTAAACATCTCGTTGAATAGTAAGTAAAGTGGATACGTTCAACTATCTGATTGTCGTCACAACGACTTGGCTTTTGAGAAATGTACTTTATTTATAGGGATATTTTTTCCACCTATTTTTACATCGGCTTTCTTCTCAGCTTCTTGAGAGACTTTCACACTTTTTTCCGATGTCATCATAAAAATATTTGAGTACCGATTATTTTTCCAAAAGAAACTTATAAAATAAAAATTAAACTAGATATAATAAATCAATACATCCGGCACCTATGGTTCTAAACATGTTCCCCCTTTTTGAAAACAGGGCTCTTCAAATGCGGCCATCGAATCCTTTGTCCGCTTGTTGAAAACAGAAGTGGTTCTGACGTTTCCTGTAACTCTTTCTTGTAAAGGGCTTTTTTTCTGACGAACTTTTCCTGTTCATATTCTCGCCATATTTTAATTGAAGTAGGTGTATTCCTACAAATGAGCAAAACAATGCTTAGATGATGTTCTTTAACGAACAAACTGTTCCTTTTCGACATGTCACTGACGCAATTATGTCGCTACATAATTAATAGCTTGGTTTTCAGGTGAATTCCACGTCACGAAGGTGAATTCCGACGTTTCGCTTCCACTACTAAAAACCTCTGCAGGGACGTGGTGTATCGTGAACAAAATGTATTGACCACGCTGATATACTTGTTGTTACTTCAAGTTAATATAAGAATGCACAACACCCCTGAAGACGCTTCTAGCTGTGGAAGCTAAATGTCAAAATTCCACCCCTTCGTGACGCGAATTTCACCGGAAAATCAATTTATTACGAATCAAGCTGCGGAAGCTTATATCCACCAGATTATGTCGCTACAGTTGATATTTGTGAAATATATTTGATTTATAGAGATCTTATTTTACAATCGATTTTCTTCACGGCTTCACCTAAGCTACTCCCATTTTTCTAAATTTGTTTGGATGTCATTATGAAATAATTCGAGTACTTTGGTGCTGGTATTTTCACAAAAACACTAATAAAACAATATTAAACGAAGTAATTAATACATCCTGCAACTAATGCTCCGAGCACTAATGTTATATGCTTTTCATTTTCATATTGGATAGTATGAAGTTAGGAAAAGTTTAATTCTCCAGTACTATTCAATATGGCTTTCAGGAGTAGGCACGCTGGCCCATTGTCAACCCCCCCACCCCTTCCTTCCATCGCTTCAAACGAGTAAAGGACCTTCTGGTCTTTTAGAAGTTACGCTTGGCATTATTATTATTAATAATAATTTTTCAATGCATTAGTTTCGAAGTAAGTTTTCCACTTGGTTGCTTGGTATTTAAAGTTTTCAAACCCTACCCAACCTCAAATTTGAGAAAGGGTCGGACGTCTATCGTTGCTTGGCCTCGACCTTCAACTACCCTAACTAATCAAAAGTCTTTTCAACTGTAAAATATCCTAAATTTAAACAATTCTCTACTCCAAGTATATACTCATGAGATTAATATTTTGCAAAACTAGATTAACTTTTTGTTAGTTTAAAACTAAAACAGTAAAATTAGTTTCTAGGAAATTAATTCTAACCAGCTTTTAAGGGACAGTACTCAGTACTCATGTGTTATGAAATAGTACATTATTACTTTAAATAATGAGTCATATTTAATATTTGGTTTATTATTGTGTCTCAAGAACAAAATCAAATGTATGCCTCCGAATTCAAAAATTCCAAGACAGACATCAGGGAACATTATGACGTTTGTCGTTTAACACTTTTACCTAAAAAAAAATCCTTATACGATCTACACAGTATGTCATTATTCACCCATTGCTGGTACCATCTTAATTTCAACCTATTGATTCCTTTTACATACACACAACTATATCATTAAAAGTATTCATCTGATTTTTTTGTTTCTTTAAATAGGATGATTTGTTGAAAGTAGTCCACAAATGATTGTGGTCCCATATTAATTTAGACTGTGTTCCTACATTCAATATTTAATAATAATTGCACGATAAAAAGAACTTTTTATATATGTACTACGTTTCTACTATTTTCTGTCATAAATCACAAATTTGAAACTCGTTAAAATGAAGATTGTAAATATGGGACATGTCAAAACAAAATAACAAATAAAATAACTTGCGGATTTTTTACGAATTAACTATCCATACAGCAAAATTTGCTGAAAACAAATTAAATGCTGCTAAAAGATGGCTAAAAGTATTAAAATGATGCATTGTCATCGTGTTTTGAGCTATTCTAAAAGTTTGAAATATCTAGCTACTCGGAAAGTTAGTTAAAATTCGATTGCAAGATTTGTTGTACTGGACAAACAAACAAGAAAGCAAGCCATAGTAATAATTACAAGATAAAAAGAACTTTTTATATTCTACGTTTTTAAATTTTATGTCATAAATTATTATAAATTTGAAACCCGTCAAAATTAATAGTGTAGGTAAATATGGATATGTCAAAACAAATAAAATAACTTGCGGATTTTTTCCGAACTAACTTTTCATTCAGCAAATTTGCTGAAAACGAATTAAATTCTGCTGAAAAATGACTAAAAGTATTAAAATAATGTATTGTCATCGTGTTCTGAGCTGTTCTGAAAGAGCTGTTTCAAATGTCTAGCTACTCGGGATGTTTGTTAAAATTCGATTGCAAGATTTGTACCGGACAAACATACAAACAAGAAACCAAGTTAATAAAAACGGAGTAAAAATTAATAGTGCACTGTGAATCGAAACTGATCTAGAAAAACATACTTTCGTTTCCAATGGGATCACAGTATTAGGACGAGATGAAGCTATGTGCCACAATTAATTTGCCGACTATTTACAATAATATTTAAGGTCCTTTTTTACAAGCCTTTTTAATGTCACTTTAATTGATTGCCACAATAGAAGTTGTTTTGAAGTTTATAAATCACTTTCCTTCTCATATTTGGTAAAATGGCGTAGAATTCTGTTCAGCATTTTTGGTAAAAAAAAAGTTTAGCACGTTGTTTTTCATACCTTTGCCTGCGTTGTGACAAAACTGTCGCCCTCCAACAATCTTTTGCACCGGAAGACAGTCCGCAGACATTCTGCAGACTGTTTTGTCTCCAGCGTGCGCCTAGCCTAACTTGTTTAATTCTTTTACTATACACAACAAATCCTTAAAATTTGGGAGTGTTATGTTCTATACCCTTGTAACTTAGGCTGTGCGTACGAAGCACGTGATATGTGAGTTACTAAGCAGGATGATTTTAACGTGACCTAATCCCTTAATAAGCTCAGTCGTCATTTGACGTGCTAACGCAAGGATATGTGAGAACGAAGCAGGAGATATGTGATATAATAAAGAGGATGGTTTTAACGAGTCCGAATCCCTTGATAAGCTCAGTCGTCATTGTGACGTGCTAACGCAAGGATATGTGAGAACGAAGCAGGAGATATGTGAGATAATAAACAGGATGGTTTTAACGTGTCCGAATCCCTTGATAAGCTTAGTCGTCATTGTGACGTGCTAACGCAAGGATATGTGAGAACGAAACAGAAGATATGTGATTTACGAAGGTGGATGATTTTTAACGTGACCGAATCCCTTGATAAGCTCAATGCGTGTCACTTTTTTAAATTTTTCTTTATCCCTTTCACGTTAATAATTAATAAGGATGACATTGATTTCATCTTTCTTAACGACTAGCAATTAAAAATACATATTATGTAATATGAGTAAACATTAAATTTATTTTAGATAATCAAATATGTATTTTTCAAAAAATTCCTTGTGTACAACACTGCGTAGTTCCAGGTTCAAAGGGATTAAAATTAACATTTCCAGGAGGCTACGTGTTCTCTAGATGGGTTAGAACTCACATCACAGGGATTTAATTATTCTAAGCTTTACACGCCCTGTAGAGTTTCAGATTTCAATTAAATTGAAATTACTTGCGTTAAATTTTAATCTAACGCAAAAAGGGAGATGCGTATTCTCGGTAGGTTATATCTCGCAATATTCCAAACCGAGATTTACAATTTTGTAGGGACATTTCAATAGTTCTTATGTTAATCATATGTTTTAAATAATCTATTAATTAGTGTGGCACAAATTATTGTCACCATTATTGTCGCAAAATAGAAATAGAAATTGAAAGTGTTGTCATTTGGACCGGTTTCAATTCTCACTGGTGCCGCAATTATTTTTATTTAATACTAAATGAGCGCTTCAGACGGTTTAAATTAATATGGGTTTACCTTTATGCCCATAAAGGTAAACAGAAAGCAGCCCTGCTTTCAACAAAACATATTAATTACTTATAATCTGATGAGTTTTTTAAGGACACAAAAGTTAATAAATAAAAGTTTTTTTGCACATGCGGGAAATAAAGTAATAGGTTATGACAGTTGAAATTAATATAAAACTAACAAATGGCTAACTATAACCTATAATAAAAATTTAACTAAAATTATATTAGTGATTATTAGAATGATAGTTCGCAATAATGTTAACGGAAAAACCCTTCTTAATGCGGGTTTCACCGGAAAAATAAGTAAAGTATTATAATATATAGAAGTTTAGTTTTTATGACAACATCTAGTATCCAATTAAAATGAAAAAATCTGTAAGACAATATAACTGGAATAAGCGAAAGGGAAAAATATGAATGCTCTAATTGAAAAAGTACCGGTGTGGAAATCCCACACATGACTTCCATGAAATACAGTGAAGTCAATACGTGAGCAATAAATGCCAATATATCCCAAACCGTTTGTCCGATTGTGCTCAAAAATTATAGGTACAATCTACCATATATACTCCAAAGGAAATTGAAATCAAATAAAGCCTACTGAAGTTATAGTCGACAGACCGATTTCGTGCTTAAGTGACTGTAGCTCCGAAACGTCGAGAGCTAAGATGTTCGGGCTTGCGCCATCAGTTTTTTTGACAAAATTTCTAAAAAATGCCACAAACCGCATCTCTGTCTTGAAGCGATGTTATAATGGTTTTAAGTTCCGAACGAACGTACATACAAACCACAAACCGCATCTCTGTCTTAAAGCGATGTTATAATGGTTTTAAGTTCCGAACGAACGTACATACATACATACGTACGCACAGACATATATATGTATTTGAAACGGATCTTAATGGTACCCCCGGATTCGAAAGACCCCTCCTTCACAAAAGATCTCGGAATCACGTTTTGGAGGGTATCGCCTTACTTCCATTTTCATAGAAGTAAAAATCGCAGGGAACCACTTTTAGCAAGTACATTTTTGAGGTTTCATAGAATATTAAGCATAAACGTTACTTAACGAAATAACATTTTTCTAAATTTCCCTATCCTACTTTATATGAAAAAAAAAAAATTAAAAAATTAAGAATCCCTGGTTCAATTTCTCGGGGGGTTCACAATGTTTTGTATCAGTAATAAAAAAGTAAATTGCAAGTTGCTACCGCAAGTTCGTAAGTTATCAAATGAGGATATCCCTACCGTCGATACTTGCTTGATCTGGAGGTCACTGGGCCGAAGTAAGTTTATTAGTAAGCAACCACGACCGACAGACTGTACAACAACTAATAAACTTACTAAGCACTACATTAAAACAGAACTACTTCAGTTTCAATGCCAAGAATTACTTAGCGACAGACGGTTTGGGAATGGGTCATCCAACATCTTCCATAATGGCTGAGGTTTTCATGCAATCCTTAGAGGATCTGTATGTACCAAAGCTAGCGGAGGTATTTGGCGTGGTCTATTACAAACGCTATGTCGACGACTGCTTTTTGGTAATCGAGTCTGAAATAGAACAAACGAACGACTTACTGACATACATGAACGGAATACACCCTAACATTAAATTCACTTTAGAAACAGAAACAGACGGACAACTTAACTTCATGGACTTAACCTTAACACGGATAAACGACAAACTCACTTACAAAATCTTTAGAAAACCTACAGCAACCGACCACACAATCCACGCAACGTCAAATCATCCAACTCAACACAAACTAGCCGCTTACAGATCCATGATACACCGACTCAATACCACACCTCTGACTCCGGATAACTATCAAACAGAACTCGACACAATACACACCATAGCTAAAAATAACGGATACGACAAANAAAAAAAAAATTAAAAAATTAAGAATCCCTGGTTCAATTTCTCGGGGGGTTCACAATGTTTTGTATCAGTAATAAAAAAGTAAATTGCAAGTTGCTACCGCAAGTTCGTAAGTTATCAAATGAGGATATCCCTACCGTCGATACTTGCTTGATCTGGAGGTCACTGGGCCGAAGTAAGTTTATTAGTAAGCAACCACGATCGACAGACTGTACAACAACTAATAAACTTACTAAGCACTACATTAAAACAGAACTACTTCAGTTTCAATGCCAAGAATTACTTAGCGACAGACGGTTTAGGAATGGGTCATCCAACATCAACCATAATGGCTGAGGTTTTCATGCAATCCTTAGAAGATCTGTATGTACCAAAGCTAACGGAGGTATTTGGCGTGGTCTATACAAACGCTATGTCAACGACTGCTTTTTGGTAATCGAGTCTGAAATAGAACAAACGAAAGACTTACTGACGTACATGAACGGAATACACCCTAACATTAAATTCACTCTAGAAACAGAAACAGACGGACAACATAACTTCATGGACTTAACCGTGTCACGGACAGACGACAAAATCACTTACAAAATCTATAGAAAACCTACAGGAGCCGACCACACAATACACGCCACGTCAAATCATCCAACTCAACACAAAATAGCCGCTTACAGATCCATGATACACCGACTCAATACCACACCTCTGACTCCCGATAACTATCAAACAGAACTCGACACAATACACAATACACACCATAGCTAAAAATAACGGATACGACAAACGGACCATAAATAAACTGGTAGGATGACACAAGAATAGGACCAACTCGACACAACAGACAGAACCTAACTACTTTCATTGGACTGCACTAACTTACGTAGGCAAAGAGAATTATCGACTCACAAACTTTTTCAACAAACACGACATTAAGACAGCTTTCAGAACAACAAACAACATAGGGAACAGACTAACAAAACGACAGACCAACAACAACATATATGACAATAGCGGAATTTATAAACTAACTTGCAACGACTGCGACCAAGTATACATAGGAAGGACAGGACGAAACTTACAAACTAAATACAAAGAACACATACAATCTTACATTTACGATAGAAGAGACTCTAACTTCGCTACCCACCTAAGCAAACACGGACACGAACCGACGACAATTGACCGATCAATGACATTATTGCACAAAGAACAGAAAGGACCAAAACTCGACATACTTGAAAAACTTGAAATTTACAAACATAGGATGACTAACAAGACATTAATAAACGAACAATTACTCACAAACTCTGACGTAACATTTTCAGCACTTAAACTACCAACCAACAAACGTAAACGAGACGACACATCTTTGACGCATAAGCCAAGTAAAAGACCTAGGTTAGACTGAACTTTCGATTACCAACATCTTTTT
>KZ651347.1:116942-133499 GCA_001010745.2 Gerris buenoi
CCATCGAAATCTCAAAATCGAATATCTATCTCACAATATTTTATCTTTATATTTGAGAAAGTAACAAATATGTCAGATTTATCCCCTCCCTACTGTCCTCAGTTTGGGTTGCCAAAAATTTCATTTTTTGAAAAAAGTTACTCTTTATAAAAATGTACTTTTAACATTTTCCCATTTATATTTCTTGACCTTGCAAAGTTTAGCCGTGCCCCCACCCCCCTTACCTTTTGAGTTGCGCCCCCAAACCTCTTGCGCCCCTGGGCACGTGCCCATCGTGCCCCTATAGTTAAATCGGCCCTGTCTATACCAACTCTTATTTTCATTACGTCATCTTTGTCTGTCGCACACCCTTCACTCCATTACATCACCTTCTCTCTATTCAACCCTTTCGCCCATTGCATCATCTTCTATGCTCACCCTTCCCTTTGTTTCTTCGCCTCCTTTGCACCTGACGTTTACGGGTATTTTCCATATCCTACATCTTGTTGAGTTGGCAATGCTTCATTTATATTTTCTATTTATGACATGATAGATGTCACTCGTGTTTATATAAATTTTACCTTTGAAGTGTTTTGTATTCTAAAGTCGAATGTTTGTTTCTCTTGTTAATTTATAATATAAAATAAAACTGACTTATTCAGAACCAATAATTCCAGTGGTGTATTTAACTTAGTTTAGTACTCAGTTCAACACATCTTTTGTCTATATATCTTCGTCTACCTTCCCCTTTCCATCTTCAATCTCTCATGTAGACTCGATGAGTGTGTTAAGTGCTACGAGAGACTTCGACTCTGCTGATGATGGCGTTTAGCCGAAACCGGCCCAGTCATCTCAAGATCAAGCAAGTATCGACGGGGATATCCTCATTTGATATTATCTTCTTTATATTTTCTCCTATTTGTGAGTCAAATAGTTACGCCAGTATTTCAAAATTCATTTTTTTTTTAGCTTACACTGTTAGGGAGATATGAACCTAAAGAGCAACGGACGGACTGACACATCACCCTCGGCATAAGGGGTTCGAGAAGGTTCCTCGAAACCCTAACAAGGCATAGAAGGAAGCTATATTGTAATTATCCATCGAAAATGCTTGTAATATTATTTAATGTCTTGTATTTTATTTAATGTTTTTTCTCGTTAATTGCTTATACTTATAAGTAACGCGGCTTTTTTCTCGTTAATTGCTTATACTTATAAGTAACGCGGCCACTGCCTCTTTAGGCGACAATAAGAGTTTTATGTAAATAGAGAGAATAGGATAGCTTTCAGACTGCGCACTAGGGAAAACTGTTTTTAAGTATATCTTACTGGAAAAACAAATTACCCATCTAAAGATTGCTTTATTTGCAATGTTTCCTAATTAACCCTTTATCATTACCCTTGACTCACTAATAAAGTACTCTTCTCCGTTCTCTACAAGAGAAAATTGCTCTTTACTATAGGTTGTCATAAATAAAATAGAACGACTTTTAAGTACCTTTATGGCCTACCTAACTATTACCTAATACTTCAAATTGTAATTTACTTATTTTTAATAAGCCCTTAGACGTCATAACCACGGGAAAGGGAAAATACTATTCGTTAACAAAAATTAATAAAAATAAAAATAATAGTAATACAACATTATAGAATAATGCAGTTTGACAAGAGAGAAGACATTTTCGATATTAATAATTGTGTAAGAAGTTTTATGTACAGAGATTGTAAATATGTAATAATAAAGATATAGTAGGTAAATACCTCTTAAAGTATTCAGCAACCAAAATTAGTAAACGCTGTATAAAAAAAACAGTAACAAAAAACAAATTAATTAAAAATTTATGGTTCAAATATTAATTTTTAGGAAATTGCTGGATTAGTAACTACATTAAAAATGGCAACAGCAATTTACTTTTTCATTCGACCTTACCTAAGGTAACGGAAGCATTAAAACTTTTTTCATAAAAGTGTAAATATTTCCTAGAGAAAAATACGTTTCAGACATCAGAGAACATGTTTGGTCGCGTGACTGTCTGTTAGTTCGTCATTCATCATATTTGCAAACCACAATATCGTATAAACTACTCGTTCAAATTTATTTATCCCACAAAGGTCTCGTATTAATTTTAGCCGTCTGCGCATACTAAACATTGCTAAATTGTTACTTTTATTCATGAAAAAGAACGAAATAACGTTAAAAGATTTAATAAAAGGGGGTTAAATAAATGAGGCGGTAAAAGCCAAAAATCATTTAAATTCATGATAAGACGTGAGGAAGCTATGCGTCACACTAATTGTCAGAATATTTGTACTAGTTTTTTAACTAATAAATTAATTATCTATATCTGCATTACATAGGGCAATTTTTATAATTAAGGGGGCGCCAGTGTTATGGCATCAATTAGTAGGCTCTTAAGTAAAATTGTTAAGGAGAGGCTGGAGAATTTTATAGATGCTTGAGGATCAAGCTGGGTTTGCTCCTGGAAGGTCATGCCATTTTGCCATCATATGTTTAGTGTCCTTCAGATTACATAATTACATAGAAAACGGTAGCCAAAGGGAAAGAAGTCCACATAGCCTTTGTGGACCTTTAAAAGGCGTATGATTCAGAGCCAATCACGTTTTTTGAGGAATGCATCGGAAAGAGTAGGAGTTCAGGTCTCCAAGATTGAACTTCTTTAGGAATTGTGTGTAGGTGGCACTTGGACTATTCTGACACTATTGTTGATTGTTTTAATTTAAACTACGAAGCAGTCCAAGATTGAACTTCTTAAGAAATTGTGTGTAGCTGGCACAAAAAAGACAATTCTGACCCTATTGTTGAGGGTTTTAAACTACGGAGCAGAAGTTTTAGACACTGAAGGAATGACAGAAGGACCGAATTAGTGCTGTGGAAAAGATGGGTTGAGAAGAAGTGCCCGAATATCCAGGTTGGAACCGGTAGAAATGAGGAGATTTGGCAGCGGATGGAAGCGGACGAGACGATGAGAGGACGGATTGAGGAGCGAGCAGTTCGTTGGTACGGTCATGGGAAGAGGATTGGAAAGGAGCGTTGGCTTCGAAGAGAGCTGGAGTGGTCCTAAGAGAGGTCATCCAAGAGGGACTAGATAGGGTTGGGACATCGATAGATAAACATCGATGTTTTCGATACATCGACATCGAAAGAACAAACATCGATGTTAGCCAAAACATCGAAAGAACATATCGATGTTTTCGATATATCGACATCGGTCCTCAGACCTGAAAAAAAGGTCACTACTTTCAAAAAATCCCTCCTTTTCGTCCCCGATTTTCGTTGTGATGCATCGATAACATAGATCTTTTCGAGGTTTCGGGAAAACATCGATGTTGACCGATACATCGGAAGATCAACATGGACGTTTTAAACTCCGATACATCGATGTTTTCGATACATCGACATCGATGTCCCAACCCTAGACCAGGAGGGGAGGCTAAAGTCAATGAGGGAGTGGAACCTGCAGGATGATGTGACTGAGACTACCGCTGAGGGTGGAATTTTATTAAATAAATCTATTTTAGACTACTTTTTACTAATTTACTATTTTTACTATTTTACTACCACTCTCCAAACTCCTATTTTTAAAAATTTGTAACTTAAACAAATAGACAAATCTATTTTAGACTACTGGGCAATAATATGCTTTGAAAAGGTGAAAGGAAAATTAAAAGTCCATAATTTTTTAGGGTGTTTTTTAAAAATATGTAAAAATAGAAAAATATGTAAAAATAGAAAAATAAAACAAATAACTCTAATCTATTAATACAATTTCTTTAAGTTTGGTTTAAATCCATACTTTTGACACGCGTGGTAATCAGTAGTTACCTTTTTCCCTAAAAATATATTCCCTTTCAAATGTTCTATGGTCTAAAAATATATTTTTATTGACTGTCTAAAACAAATATTTCCAATTATTTAGAGCTCGACCCAAGAATTTTTCGAATACAAAAGGCTAAATCCATTTCAAGTATTTTTTCTAGTTAAAAATAAAAAAGCTTATTCAACCTTATAAAATCCGGCATTTTTTTTCTCTCATACATTTTGTTTTGTTTTTTCTTTCTCTAGACTAAAAATCTGTTCACGAGTATAAAGGATTTAAAAAAACAAAAAAAAAACAGAATATTTCACAAGTTAAAATAGGTTTTGAAAAAGGTTAATTGAGAAAAAAAAAATCTCTCAGGAAAACTTAATTTTTTATGGTTTAATCGGAAAAGTTAAAAATGCGATTAAAACCAAACCTCTGCTTTAAGAGCTTTACTAACAAAAAAAAAAAGTATTTAAAAGTCAAATATATATAAGCTAAACGCTGGATGGCTCGCGTAGCCCGTGTGACATTGCCAATAGTTAGTTTTGAAACTTACTATTAGGATAATTTAAAAATTTACTATTAGGATAATTTAAAAATTTCAAGAAAAAATTCTTCTTTGTTCTAATATGTATTTTAAAATTGAATATAAGTTAAACGCTAGATGGCACGCGCCGCTCGTGGTGACATTGCCAATAGGGTTTTAGGGTAAAAACTTTACTATTAAGATAATTTCAAAGTTCGCGGAAAAAAGTCTTCTATGGACTAATATGTAATTAAAAGTTAAAAATATAAGTTAAACGCTAGATCTCACGCGCCGCTTGTGGTGACATTGCCAATTGGGTTTTAGGTTTAAAACTTTAGGTACAAAAAGATAATTCAAAATTTCAAAGAATAAATTCTTCTTTGTTCGGAAGAAAGATAAAAAATAAAGAAATAAAATAATTGACTCCAAAACAAAAATTAGGTTTCTAGAGTTGAGAAATAATTCCGGTTTTTTTAAAAGGTCAGTTTTCTTTTTAAAGATAAGAATATACTTATAAAGGCTTTTAACTTAAGTTTATTTGGTAAAAAAAAGTTTGTAAACTGTTTTCTCAAAAAAAAAAAACAAAAAAAAAAACATTTATTTCCTTCTATCTAGTTCGATTTTTTGTTTAATCCTTTACCCCCTTAAAAAAATAATAATCTGACAGGTGTTGGTTTAAGAACTAAACTTAAAGTTGAAATCCGTTTCTAGAGGAGGACTTAGCCAGCAGAAAACTGTCGTTCTATCAAGAGCTTTACTTTTTCACCGAAAGAAGGACTTGATTTTTTACTTATTTTTTTATTTTTAAAAGCAATTTCTTTTTCCCTCTTCCAGTAGAGAAAATGGACGAAAGTAATTTTCAAAAAGGGATGATTACTTTCCTTAGTTAATTAGTATTGAAAACTTAAGGAGTAAAAAGGGCCTCTCATCTCTTGAATGTGTTCCTCAAGACATTTTTAAGATAACTTTTTTTACACTTCTAAGAGATTATTGTAAAGGGCTCTTGGCTGTAATTAAACATAGAGTTTTTGAAATCAGTCGATATAAAGATGTTTATAGTTGTGTGATATTCTATTGTTCCCTTAATTGGAATTGTTCTAGATAAGAGTAATTATCGATAAAATGTAATTGGATAAAAACCAAAATGAACATTTGAAACATTAAGTATCATTGCAGTTATTGGACTATCTATAATTAAATCTTTAATTGATTATACCTAGTCATTAATTTTCATGATATGTTCTATTCAAGCCTCGTCCAGGCTGTCGAACCAAACAGAAGAAACGAGCCAAGCATTGGTCTCTGCGCATGCCCAGACTGAGATGCGCACGCGCATCTCGGTCTAGGCATGGTCAGAGTTCGGTTCAGCTATCTGGACAAGTCTTTATAAAGAAATCATGGCTCAGTGGTTAGTTTTGATTAAGAACTATGTAATGTTTCAACTTGTTTTGTAAAAACCATATATTTATAAATATTAGAAAACTAAACAGCACTCATTCAATATAACTGAGAAAGAATATTAACTGAAAGTTGTTACATTTAACAACATTTTCCTGGATATAGAGAAAATTGGTCAAGAGAGGCCCGCTCAACGATGGATGTTCTTCCTCTCGAATTGTTCTTAAACGGTTTTGGAGGTCATAACGATCTTCAAAGCACGACTGAACCAGTGGTATGGAAATAACTCCCAGACTCACAAAACTTGCTATAGCAACATGATTTTACATATTAACAAAGTATTTTTCTCATTGACCAAAAATCAGCTGGTCCAGTGAACACTTTTACACGGGAAAATAGCTGAATTCAAACAGCGTTAAAAAAAAACATTAAACGTTCTCAGTTATTTACAATTTAATTCATAACTGTCAAAGTAATTAAAGTCTTCTCATTCTGAAGACCATATTAGAATACCACAGAGAAGGTGTGTAAAGTGATTATAATCTCTGCAATAACCTCTATACTACCTTCCCCGAGGATTACCAACGCCTAGCCTTACTCAGTGGAGACGGAGTGGGCCTTGTCAATAAATTTATAATTGGACGTTTAATAAGACTCTATAAATACCTTGTAGTAAAGGGCGCCACGTTATTTCTCCAGCCAAATTGGTTTGAATGGGTGAAATAATGAAAACCCTCTGTATTCAGCGGAGTAAAATAAATGAAAAAATATACTTTTGACAAAATATAAGGAGAAATAATATAAAAAGTCTTTGAATTTAAAAAAGAAAAAAAAATAATAATAATATAAATACATAAGCACCAGTAAAATATTGTTTAACCAAAAAATACAAAAAAAACCGAAGTGACTGGCCACCCAGCACAGGGTCACTATAGTCAAAAGAAAATTATCACTCCACCAACCCACTGCTCACTGCCCTCCTACCCCCCTAGCTACCTATTTAACCTTCTTTTAGAACCCTTCGGTCACAACCTCAACAAAAACATCTCCCAACCACATCTCATGCTTTCAGGTCTCTTTCAGGCCTCAACCAATCGATCGTCATCGATCCCTGGACAACTCTATCGATCGTCTATTGATAGATAAATTTTGTCGGAATGTTAGCATTTTGTCGAGAGGGGCATAAAGTATATATTATCTAGATCTATTTTAGTCGTGAAACATGGTTACATTGAATAGATGGATAAAGCGATTGATCTCCTGTTCTGTAATAACAGATCATTATATAATGTTGTTGATCGGAACATTAAAGAAAAATGAGTAAAGACTCAATTTTGAAAAATGCAGTCCACCAATTATTGTAGCATACAGCTTCCTCGTGTCATATAATTGGACGAATATGGATACATGGGAATTGAAATTATGGTTGTTAGGACTTTTTCTATTTCGATCACTAGTGGGGATCATACTTTTTTACATGAACTGTGCGTGGTTGAAATTAATATGAAAGCTACATTTTTCTAATTATAACCTACCATCTAAATTGCAATAAAATTGGACGAGTAGTTTTGAAGATATTATGTTGGTTTGCAATTTTAGACAAGTGCATTGTTGGAACGCAAAATTATTGAACGATTGATTGGCAGGCTTACACGAGACTAAAAATATTCCCTGAAATTAAGAGACATAATATTGTTTCTTTCATCAGAATAATTACATGCTCCCGTTAATTTCAGTCACCTTGGAAGCAAAAATCTAAATTAAATTCTCCTTCTTGTTTCTATTCATTAAGATAATCTTAAGTAAATTCATTTTCACCCGGAGTAACAATATTTTCAACTCGTTGAACTGAAAATCCCTTAAAAACCTACGATATTTTCTCTGCGGTAATTAATTTATAAAAGAAGGTGAGTGGAGAAGTTCGTGCATCCGGAAAACTTAAGTCTTTAGTGCATCTCCCACGTTTTTCCATTTATTTAATTTCCCTAACCTTTTAAAACTTTCTACTATTGAGTGGTGTTGATATTTTAAAGTAAACAGTAAAAAGATCATCAGAGCGGAAAATTTCTTTTAATTTGGCATAAATATTTCAAACAATCATGTCCCAAGGCGAAATCCATAAAAAAAAAATTCTGCTTGAGTTTAGTAACTGGGTGAATGCACAAAAAATCGTTTAAGAATTATTATTCACGCATTTTTACTTTCTCATATAAAGAGAATGTATTGTGTTGGCGCAAAAATTCGATTTTGAGATTTTGATCAAAAAACTAATTCTAGCTCAAATTTTGGGGCGCTACCCCGAAAAGACTTGGAGACGTGAAAAAAATATAAACACGGTTTCAACGATTTTGATTAAAAAAAATTCGAAAATATTTATATTATTCAATTCTACTTTTTACTACGTTTTTATTAGCTTGCATTCTTGTTAGTTTGATTGTCCAGTATAAATCTTGCAATCGATTTTTAACTAAATATCCGAGTAGCTAGAAATTTAAAACTTTTAGACTAGCTCAGAACACGATGACAATGCATTAGTTTAATACTTTTAGCCATCTTTCAGAAAAATTAAATTAGTTTTTAGCAAATTGTGCTGTATGGAAAGTTAGTTCAGAAAAAATCCGCAAGTTATTTTATTTGTTTTAGCATGTCCCATATTTACAATCTTCATTTTGACAGGTTTCAAATTTATGATTTATGACAGAAAATTTAAAAACGTAGTATATAAAAAGTTCTTTTTATCTTGCAATTATTCGGACTCAAAGGGCCTTTAAAAAAGTTAATCTATAAAAATCTTCTTTTCGCGCTGTTACATGTTACCATATTGAATGCCATTATTTAGTTCAACCATCTTTTACTATCACAAACAAAACAAAGAGTAACCGTGACCCAATGTGTGAGTTGACTGACCATTGTCTGACAGCGGCCGCTAATCCCATAGTGCATTCTGTCACGAGGTAGTTCAAATCCCGCTGTCGGACATAATATGGTCATAATATTCTCTGCGAGGATTTGACTGTGACGTGACCGTACCCTGCCTCTTAGTGTCAAAGCCCCTATTTAAATTCGTTGACTGCGGTCATAACATGCTGTAATCAAGCCTATAGCATGAAACAACTTTTATTATCTGTCTATATACTCTAGTCCTCTAGTCTAAATGGTTCTTCACATTGTCTATATTTTATAGAAGTTTAAACCATTATCATAAATCCGTTATTACCTGTTACACCATTACAGCAGGTGAACTAGTTTTTAATGATCAAAATTAGCCATTAATTCCAGATAAATTTGGCACGTGGCAGGCATTAATAATTAAACTCCTTTTGATGGGTTTAATTTTTAATTTGACTTATGAACATTTTATATCCCTTTAGATGTTATTGCCACCCTTCTCGGGGGGTGGAAATTCCTTTACACAAAATAACCCCGGGAATCGATTTAGGATCAAATTTTAAGAAAAAAATGCTGTATAAAGTTTTTTTGTTAAATTAATATTTTTTGAGTTATTTACGATCGAAATCTTGCAATTTTCTTTAAAAAATACGCTTTTGAACGCTTTTTTTTACGAATAAGTCAAAAAATATTAATTTAAAAAAAAAACTTAATACTGCATTTTTTCTTAAAATTTGATCCTTTATCGATTCCCAGGGTTATTTTGAGCAAAGGAATTTCCACCCCCCGAGAAGGGTGGCAACCTCCCCACCCCCCTAGGCACTACTCTATCTGTATAAAAAAATTTAGTTAAGTTGTCATCTATTTGAAGATCAACAAATCAAATCAAACATTTATATTTATTGGAATAATTAATTAATATAAAGAATAATTTTAATGTCAATTTAGTTAAGTTGTCATATCTATTGAAGATCAAAAAATCAAATCAAACAATCAAAGCGTCGTCGTCGGGCACTACTCTACTTTATAAAAACGAGGAAACAAATGCGTCTTATGTTAGAAGCAATACGGCAATACAGCAGTAATACGAGTATCGAGTATTACTACTACGTGAACATTAATTAGAGATTCTTCACAAAGGATGTTACTTGAAAAAACTATAGTTAAATCATCGCCAAAACTATAAAATTTGTACATTTCTCCAGTTTATTACTGTTCAGATTGCAAGGAAAAGAATAACCCATAAAATTATCGAAGTTGATAACAATACAGTACATACCTAACATGTATAAACTGAACAATTGTCAGTAAAACTGAAAAGTTTTGTGGATACTGAAGAATTAATAGAAGTTAAACAACATCGGGACGATGGCCACCGCACATATCTGGGTTAAATTATTTAGATAAAATGATCTAATAAATATTTTAATTAAAAATAATGTATCATACAGCATTGTTCTTGTACAACATTTAGAATAATGTTCAAAGAGGGAATTATTATTATCTGAAGATTCCAAGAGTAAATTAGAACTCACTAAGTATGTTCGTCGTATCCATATGTTTTGACATTAACAGTTTTGAAAATTCTATAGGAGAATCTGCTTATGATATAATGGGAATCAGTACAAGACATAAGGTGTTAGAAGGTAATAGTGCAGGCATTTGGAAGCCTTTCAAAGTACACAGGTAATGGTCGTGAATGTTTGATAAATTCCAGACAGATACTTCATCTGCACATAGGAAATGGGCTTTGGGTAAGCTACTCCCAAGAGAGAAATGGAAGATGAAAGCTGTTAGCTGTGATGAAGGTTCATTACATAAGAACATAATTCATCGGAGTCTCTGCTCAAGCATTCTCGTGTAACATGAAAATTCTATCAGCTTACCGAAACCAACTCTAACTTTCAACGCTAAAAATCTCTTTGCAATCTCTTTCGGTACCTTTAATAACATTAGTTAGAAAACATGCTTTTAATGTAAACTTCTTTTCTCGACTGAACCTTTAGGGAAATTCCAATACTCTAAAACAACACTACTTCTTATGCTTAAAAGAAACTATGAAAACCCTTTGTACTCAAAACCTTCACATAACGTTAGCAATAAGCAAATACAAATAGATTCTCTTTGAAAAAGGAAAATATAAATAGTTATATGATGTGTATTGAGTTCAAATAACTATTTACTAAATGTTTAAAGCATTATTTGTAACAACCTTTACTGATATTCACTACTTATTTCTAATAATAAAAATAAATGCATTGAAGGAAATTAAACTGCTGAAATTGTATTTCCTACTCGTTTTAAAGACAGCAAAATAAATACAGAAAATAAATTAAACAGCTTAAAGTAATTTTACTTTAAGCTAAAGAAACGAATGACGCAGTAAAATGAGATGAAGAGAAAACACAACTAAACGTGTAATAAGTTTAAGTAACAAAATATCACTTTTAATAGTACATTACGCGTCGAGTGTGGAAAGTAGCATTTTGCATGCGAGTGTGGAGTTTACACCCGAGCGACAGCGAGGGTAGTAAAACCACACGAGCAATGCAAAATGCCGTTTTCGCACGAGTTGCGTACCGTACTTTATCTACGATTGTTAGATTTTAATAATAAATACAGAAAAAAAAAGAAAAAAAAACTTCCTGTATGTAAGCTCGTATTTCTCTTTTGATAGACAGACTCTTTTGATAGAGAGAGACTAAGATGACATCAATTAGTTAGTTGTATTTTGTGCCGAATTAATTATTTCGGAAGGCGTATTATTCTCCTCATATTCGTCATAATCACTTAAATTACTCATTGATTTTCACAAAAAAACTCGATACAAACAGTTCCTTTATTAAATAAAAACATCAAATTAGTTATGTTAAATGTAAACAAACTCGCTAATCGTGTGTAAAGTTGAAGAATTCTTCTTCTATTCATCACTAGAGTGGAAAATAATTACAAGATAAAAGGAACTTTTTATATACTACGTTTTTAATTCCATTAATTCATTTTTTATTTACTTGGTTTACTTTTTTTTTTTTCTGTCATTCAATGTTTACCTCTCAAAAAAAACTTATTTATGAAATCTGTCAAAATGAAGGATTGTAAATATTGGGGATATGACAAAACAAATAAAATAACATGCGGATTTTTTCCGAACTAACTTTCCATGCAGCAAATTTGCTGAAAACAAATTAAATTCTGCTGAAAAATTACTAAAAGCATTAAAATAATGCATTGTCATCGTGTTCTGATCTGTTCTGAAAGTTTCAAATGTCTAGCTACTCGGGATGTTAGTTAAAATTCGATTGCAAGATTTGTACCGGACAAACAAACAAACATACAGACAAGAAACCAAGTTAATAAAAACGTAGTAAAAAGAGGAATTGTTCAAAACTATGAGACACGTATGCGCAATTAATGCAGGTGTGTAAAGAATCACTTTCTACGAATCTAAACAGAGATACAATGTTTATATTACGTATCAATCGTAGGATAAAATATCTTTTACAACTTTACCGCAAACCAAAATCAAATATTATGTCTTATGTCTCATTAAGAAATCATTTTTACCAAATCAAACTTATTCTTACTAAAATAAAGGCATTCGATTGAAACTGTCTTGCTTTTTGCTTTGAGTTGTTTAACCAAAATATAATTTGTTTAATTATAGTGCCTGGAATAAACAATTAAAGCTAGACTTCTGTGAAAAGAAGCAACAATAATAATTCAGAAAAAACGACTTATTTTCAATGAAGGCTATCATAATAACGAATGGCAGAAACCCTTCCACAATAAACATTCATTTCTAAAAATATAAAATGTTTATTAAATCTATAAAAAAAAGGAAAGGAAAAATATGTGGCTTTAGTATTGACAAGATGTACCATGCTTTCTTGTTTTAATATTCTGCTTATGAATGAATATCGTGCTGCGTTTATAAAAAGCCGTGTAGAGTTATGAATCAGATATTTTTAATAAGTTAGCCTTGTATTTCTAGTTTTCTTTCTATTGATTTATTCTGATCTTTTTCTTTTTATTTATGTATTCCTGTTTGACTGTTGTATAATAAAATACATTGTAAGAAGTATTCCGGACGGTTATTTCAATGTTTGCAAGGTTTTTCTATTCTTTTAGTATAAATATTGTTAGTTCAGTATGTGACTTAGTTTCTTTGTTTGATTTTCATTGACTATCGAGACCGAGATACCTAGAAAAGTGAGAGATACCTATCACTCACTTTATATCTAAGATAAAAAGTGGATATGTAATTATATGAAGGTTTTAAAATTTCATGGCTAAGAAAATAGAGAATAAAAATCAATGAAATGAAAAG
This sequence comes from Gerris buenoi, assembly GCA_001010745.2. Taxonomy (NCBI): domain Eukaryota; kingdom Metazoa; phylum Arthropoda; class Insecta; order Hemiptera; family Gerridae; genus Gerris; species Gerris buenoi. The sequence continues at coordinate 129,886 of KZ651347.1, forward strand.
CGTACACTTCACTTTTAGACTAAGACATGGAATATGCGAACCGGTAACCCTGAATCATATACCTATCCCTCACTCCAGTTCTGTCAACTACCTTGGATCTTGGGTTACACCAAGATAGACGATTAACAAGGGCAAACCACACAAAACTTAAACGACAAGACTGCAACCGACGCTACAAACTTTTACACAGACTCTTACATTATACATATAAACTCAACATAAATAACAAATTACTCATTTATAACACCATAATTAAGCCCACTTGGTCATATGGTATTGAACTCTGAGAAATGCACCAAGCGTTCCATCTCCTACCGTATCCAATCCCTTCAATCCAAAATCCTTAGAAGAATAACTAACGCTCCTATCTATGTCTCCAACTTTACCCTCCTCAATGACCTCAAATCAAAGTTCCCTTTATTCGCGACCTAGCCACCTCCCGATACAAATCTTTTTTCATGACTCAATTTCCCATCATCCTAATCCTTTAATCCACAACCTGACATCACCATTCATGCCTGGTAATCCTCCTCGACGCCTGTGGTCTCGCGACCTATTTAACATCAATATGTAATATTCATATCTAATACTGAGAGTACTGTCAATGGACAGTTTCTCATATCACGTGTAACAAGTCAATATCAAACTAATGTCATCTTTATTGCTTATAACATGTAGTTTATGTTGTCGCAATATTCAAATAAATTAAAAAGAAAAAACCCTGTAGAATTTCAAAACTACTTGGCATATCCAATGATGTAAGCCCTACAGAGTAATCTATATTCAAAATGTAAGCTAAATATCTCAAAAAATGCAGGGGCTATAAAGAAAAAACTAAAAAATCTTGAAATTTCAACAACTTGTAGATCGATAACGAAGTGTTTGCGTATCCATGATAATATCAATATTTAGTCATGATATAAGCCAAAGAATTACCCTTATTTCATATGAATGATAGGAATACATGATATTACAAGGTCATGATAATATTTAAGAACAATACCCTGTATATTTAGCACACCTATAGATTTTTACCCTGTATATATTTTATCACATTCTTGAAAGCTAGTTTTATAAACGTTGGGCTTCTCCAGTCTAGCTTTTAGTGGTTCCTTATTTAATTGAGGATACTTTTCAGCACTGCCTTTTCTGTATAGGTTTGCCTTGCAGCATTTTATAAAAAAGTTCCAACTAAAATGTTTCCCATTTAGCAAATTTTCTCAAGAGTCTATTACGAAATACTATATCATCAGTCTTACCAAGTATTTTATTAATAACTTTTAGAACTATATTAATTTAAAAAAAAAAAAATAAAAAGTTATAGTTTGTAACCGAAGTAGATAGAAATAGGTAGCACGTCGTAATATTAAAACTTGATGGTAATAAGCAAGCAAGCAAGGGATGTGAAGAGGGTACTTGAGATAAGAACTTGAACAATGCCCTGCACTATCAGAAGCCACTTTCAAGTATTTCAACTCACTGATAACAAGTACGCTAGAATAATATGAGAGTTTACTATCTCACTAGATGCTATCATGTTGCAACGGAGTAAAACATTCAATAATCTTTCACATACAAGGTTAATTACAAATTTATCAACTTTTTTTATAATTAGGTTAATAATAACTTAATCTAGAGGTTAACTTTACTCAAGTAAGAACCATTTTTTGTGAAGAATTTTCAAGGAGTTCTTTCACATTCCAGCGTAGTTTCTTATTTTGAAGCGTAGCCGGTTTTTTTTAACGAAGTTCCTTATGGCACCCGGAAGTGAATCCAAAAAAACGACCAAAATCACCGTCACGCTTCCAAGCGTCACGAAATCTAACCGATGACGATAACTTGAGTAAAAGATGACCGAGTTAGTTGAAATTTAATACACATGTTCATTTTACCAATGCCCAGGCTGAGTTCGTTTAACAAAGTTATCCGCCGAAGCGTTCACGCGCAATGCTCGCGTAAAGGTAAGCTTCAAATTTGAAATTGGAATTTTAGGACGGGAAAAAATTCTTAATTCATCTATTTAATGAGACAAACAACTTTTATTAATATATTTTTTTTATTATTAAAACGAACACCGACACTCCCATGAAGTGATAAAGATCGGTAAATTCATTAAAGCAAACCGTATTGTTTAAAACAGAGAAAACAACATTATACAGATATCTTACGTTCTAACGTAACGATTTAAATAAAACTTCGTATACATCATCTATATCTATAGAACAATTTAAACATGCATGTAAAATTTCAACCTGATAAAAGCAGAACTTTTTGTATGTTAGTGATTTATATTTATTTTTTATTAAAATATTTAATTGGAGTAATCTGCCGACGGAGTCTATAAAGGGTCAGTTCTATTTTGTCTCTACAACCATCTGCTTTAACTATAAATTCATCATTACCTTTTTTTTAAATATAAAATTCATTATTAATTGAAAGACGCTCGCTTCAAAGATAATAAAAAGCTTTTCTTTTAATTTTGGCTAGTCAAATAGTTAGTTACTTTTAATTGTGTCTCTTTTTAAACTCCGCCATGTATAAGAAGTTACTATACTTACTTTTGGAACTGTGATTTTAAAATTTATATTTAATAAAAACCGTAAGGAACTTCGTTCCTACCTAGTGCCCAGCGACACTACACGTATTTTTTAATAGTTTTCTAATCATAATCAACACTGAATCCAGACACTGAATTAACATCAAATTAGATGCTGAGAAGATGGTTCCTTTAAATAACGTTGTCTTTCTTAACATAAAAGTACGTTTTCCAAGACGTGGCTCAAGCGTTAGACGATGAGCAATAGTCGCTGGCACAAAATTATATAGATTATTTCCTCTACGAGTCACCAGCGAATATTGCGAAAAAAAAATCAGTATCACGACTAATTGGAGCTTAATTTGGACTACTCGATATTTTCGTAAAAAAATTAATGCAGTTTCAAAAAAAAAACTTTTGATTTTAAAGCGCGGGTATTTACAGCCTTCACCACCCCATCTGGAGAGAGGACATTAATTTATCCTATTTGAAGAAACCAGAAATCATTCATGCAAAGTCAGACAAGCATAAAACCCATCTCGTACCAGTTTCATTCATAGAAAGTCATTCATGGAAAGTCATCGTTCCAGTTTCTGGCTTTGCATGACCGCTTTGATTGATGCACATACATCCTATCTAACATTTATTTTGATTCAGCTGTTCCTTTTTATTGTACCCTATAAATTTCGCTCTTTTTAATTCTATAATTTTCTTATACCTTGTCTACTTTGGTTAAACAGAGTGTGAATAATCTTAATAAATTCAAATTCTTCTATACACTAGATTAGGCAAAAAATTTATTAGCCGTGTTCAAGGCAAACTATGATTTATATTCTTTTGGTTTCTTTGCCTTTTTGTGCGCAGTTTCTGTGCCAAGATTCATTCACCTGTATCAATTCCTTCGAAAGTTATCGACCAATAATATAGAGAAGTAACAACGGATATAAAATGTTTAAATAATTATATGCATGATTTTCTTTTCTATTTTTTTTTCTCATAATCAAAAATCCTTTTTAAAAAAGGTAACCATTTTTCTATCTAGCTTTAAAAAAAAAAAAAAAAAAAAAAAACCCTTTTA
>KZ651347.1:140064-166799 GCA_001010745.2 Gerris buenoi
ATGAAAGTCTGTGGGTATGTATATCCTTTATACAAAACTACAGTTTTATTCCTGCTTCTCCAAAGCACGGGGAAGGTTACTGCGTCTACATGAGATTTCTAAATTTAAATTTTGGTACACAGGGGTACGGGATACAAATGTCAAAGTTATGAAAACCCTTCATGATGCATATTGTTGAAAAGCTCTTTAAGAATAAATTTGTTGTTATTTACATTTTTTTCATATTTTTATTTAGGAGGGGGTAAAGTGGAAAATACAGGAAAAATATTTCTATAATCAATATATGTGTATATATAAAGAAGAGTGTCTTTGGGTATGTAGGTTCTTTATACAAATCTTTAGTTTTAACCTTCGAGGGTAGAGGAAGGTCACTGTCTACATTAGTTTTCGAAATTTAATTTTTGGTGTACAGGAATACGGGGTACAAAAATACAAGTCAGATATATCCCTCATTATGCATGTCATTATTAGTGGTATGACATGGTCAGTTAAAAAAAAGTAAGGTTTGTAACATAATTCCCTCAACACATAACAATACACTTTTTTATATGTACTTATTTATTTTATTACAATGTTCTGATACTTTTATAATATACATTTAGTATCTTCTTTATTGGTATTTTAGTAATTTAAGTCTTAATTTTTGAATACAACCCGGGCTGCGCCGGGTACTTCAGCTAGTAGTTTAATATTTATATAATCTCATCAATAGAACATAAAAGTTTATCAATGAGTGAGAAAATAGGAAGATTAACCTGCCTTATCCTTTATTTCATCATTAACTGGTATCTTGCATACCATTTAAAAGCTTTTTTTAGGTAGATGGATGTGTAAGTTTTTACTCAAAAAAAGTTTTTCTGGTAGCTAAATGAAAAATTATGCTAAATATTATGACATTTAAATATTAAGTTTCTATAAATTTTAATCTATAAAGTTATATTCTGACTAAAAAAAGACGTTTGCTCATTCAATGAGATACTCTATGCATAAAATCAAGCTTCTTTACGTCCTTAATATAGATTCCCTTAAGTCGCTTCTCCGTAAATTCCAAATCTGTGGATCAAATTTTCCGGTGGCTTTAACTCTTGGAGAGATACCCCTAGCTTCGTTTTTCATCACCATAAAAAAGGACAGATTTCCATAGGAAAATGGGAAATGCCATTTTCCATTTCAGAGAACCTTGCCTTTAGTTTATTGCAGAGAATACATTCAGATTATGCTGTTTTTTTTTTAAAGGAAGAGATTTAGATAGCTTTGAAGAACAGTCTGGCATTCCGTACCTTTTTTTTCTTAACTGTTCTTATAATTTAGTTTTCCATTTTAAATTTATAATTATAATTTAGATTTTTGTCAAAAATAAATTATTTAAAATAGCATGAGATAAAAAGTGTATGATTATTTAGTTAATTGGGCGAATAATATAAAAAAAGTAATTAATTACCTAAAATCTCGCTTATTATAGGCACTTTTTTTCTTTCAAAATTGGGGTGTGTTCTATACACGAGTGAAAAAAAAAAAATGCTTTTTTTACACCTTAAATTTTACATCAATTATTAAAAAAACAGCTATTACAAGATTATATATTTCACATATTAAAAAACATGAATAGTACATTACGCGTCGAGTGCGGAAAGTAGCATTTTGCATGCGAGTGTGGAATTTGCACCCGAGCGACAGCGAGGGTAGTAAAACCACCAGCAATGCAAAATGCCGTTATGGCACGAGTTGCGTACCGTACTTTATCTACGATTGTTAGATTTTAATAATAAATACAGAAAAAAAACTTCTCGTATGTAAGTTCGTATTTCTCTTTTGATAAAGATGACATTAATTCATTAGTGGTATTTTGTGCCGAATTAATTATTTCGGGAGGCGTATTTATTCTCCTCATTTTCGTCATAATCACTTAAATAATCACCACACTAGGGCGGAAAAAACAGGAATTATGAAACGCGCATGCGCAATGAATAAAAGGACGTAAATAATGACTTTCTTTGCATCTTATCAGAGATACAATGTTTATATTTCATATCAATCGTAAGTAAAAGTAATTTAATTTCATTGTTTATCGTAGAACATGGAACGTGTTAAGAATTATTCGGGTTTAACACTATAATTAGGCCATGCTTTAAATTATTTAAAGCCATTAATTTAACAAACTCCGTTTTAATTTTCCCTTTCCCCACTGAATTAACGAAATATTCTTCATCAAATATCCCACGTGTTTATTTACGCTGATTAACACTTTAATCCGGTTTTGACATCTAATCTGGTTTGCAGTAATGCGAGAGAACAATTCATTATTCACAAGACTTTAAAGCCTATTGTATGAGTATTAGGTTTTTAATTATCTTTTTGTTTACCAGATTATACTGACGAACAATGGCTAAGTTTATTTTGTACAATGTTTATAAACTATGATCTTTTAAGGGAGTTTCTGTTACATGTTGATTTCAACAAATTTGACCAAAGTATTCAATTTGTTCAGTTAATTGACTCGAATTGTCCACAGATTTAACTAGTTTAGGTTTAATGATCCTCGACTGTGTACTTTAACAATGCGTGATACAACTCATCATGAAAATAAGCAAACAACTCGTATCGACTTCGAAAGCACAAGTGTACTTTCGAAGACGATCCAGCAATCTCTAGATATACAGATGAAGTAGCATCTAGAAGGTTTATACGGGTGATGAAGCAACACTCAGTAAAGTAGCTTCTATAAGGTTTATACGGGTGATGAAGCAACACTCAGTAAAGTAGCTTCTATAAGTTTTATACGGGTGATGAAGCAACACTCAGTAAAGTAGCATCTATAAGGTTTATACGGGTGATGAAGCAACACTCAGTAAAGTAGCATCTATAAGTTTTATACGGGTGATGAAGCAACACTCAGTAAAGTAGCATCTATAAGGTTTATACGGGTGATGAAGCAACACTCAGTAAAGTAGCATCTATAAGGTTTACGGGTGATGAAGCAACACTCAATAAAGTAGCATATATAAGGTTTATACGGGTGATGAAGCAACACTCAATAAAGTAGCCTATATAAGGTTTATATGGGTACATGCCTAACCTGTAATAATTACTCCTTTAGTTGAATAAACCCTTTGACTGGCCTTTTTCCAAATATTTCTCAAATAAAAAAAAGAGTCTATGAATAATAATAATAAAATAACCAAAAGATTATTTTTGTTCTATTACCAAGGTATTTATTAAAGTTGATTTTTCTTTTAAATGTTATACCTTTTTTTACAAAAAGAAATAACTTTTTTTTTTGAAAAATAAAATTCTTTTAGTTGAAGAAAATTTAAAAAAAACTTTATTTTCCATTTTCAATCCCAAGATAAAGGAGAAAATTAAATAATAAACTTTTTTTCAACAACTTTGAATAATGGAGTGAATAGAGTAGAGGGAGGGATGTTTTTTTTAAAAAAAAGAAGAAAGTTTTTAGGTCTTTTTTCCTTTTGTATTTTTATTTTGACGGGAGTGAAGAGCTGGCGCTGGCTAAGATGAAGTTTAAAGCGTAAAGTTTTTAGAACTAAGTCCTCTCCTTCTCTCAGATGTAAGTGAAGTATGGTAAGCTTCTCACGGCTTAAAACATCGTTAAACAAAACTAAGACTCTCCGTTTATTGCCTTTCTTCGCTTAAACTAAAAACTTACGGTTGATTTATTTATTAAATTATTGATTAATCAATCTATATTATTTAAAAAGTTTTGTAAACAAACGAGTCCAGTGAGAGTGACATACTTAACTGAGAGTAGAGTGCGTTAGGAGATACCCCTCCTAGAAGAGAGTTGAGTCCGGGGGGTAAAGAGGGAGCTAGAGAGTGAAATAGTACAAACTGTGTAGACAGAGTGAGGGTGATATTATATTCATCCGAGAAAAGGAAAGCCTGCGTAAGGCGGAACAGAGAGTAGGTATATTAAAATGTCAGCGAGAAAAGAAAAGTAGATAGTAGTTGTGTCCATCCCCACTACACCACAGCCACTATCCTACTTCTCTTAATATATTCCATAACTATACTACTTCCCTTCTTACACCACGTCGGCCGCTACGACGTCTTTTTGGGAGTTGGCGAGCGAAGCAAGTAGGAGGCAGAGCCCCCTAGTTTTCTTTAAAAAAAAACCTTTATAAATAGACTGCCAATTGGTGTGGCACACAATTTCCTCGCGTCCTATTCCGAACATTATTGATTTTATGCTTTTGCAATCCAATATTTTCTAATTTGTTTGTTTCCCTCGTTTTTTTAATCTGTTAAAATTGTTTTGATTTTTACATGAATTAAACTAAATATCAATTTAGCGAAAATTAAAGAGTGCAGAGTGTTCAAATTAATCTGGGGCTATCTGCTGGTTACTTTCAAAAACTATAAAAGTTTCAAACAAATCATATAAATACTTTTGAAGCTATAGGTGTAAATAAATGTATGTTTGTGGGTTTGTGGAAGAGAAACAAATGAGCGCAGAAGGTTGAAACTTATATGGGACCAACAATGAACTAATTATGACAGACCATAAAAATTTAATTATAGTCGGACGGGTAGTTTTTAAGATATGTTAGATCACAGTGACAGACTTACTGACAGAAACGGAAAATTTTGAAATTAGAGACAAAATATTTTCGCTCTTCAGAACGATAACATAGCTTCCGTTACCTTCGGTAAGCACGGAAGCAAAATGTTTCGAATCATGTCAAGGGACACAGTTTTAAATTAATAAATGTCAATATTATGTCTTCAGCAGCAGCAGTTGCCTCCATATGCACATTGGAAAGAAAAGAAATTAAGGAAAAGCAGCAAATGGTGATGGAAAACAATTTTTGTTGATGAGAATATGTACATTAAAAACTTTTTGTTGTGAAGCTACGGCTCGGGTTGTCGAAATTTCTAGAGAACATCCAAAATTTATTTTGAAAATCTCTTGAAAAAAATGGTAATTAAAATGTCAAAACAGAATACATATTTCAGACAAACGATTTCACCTGATAACCTTTTTTAGCACGATTTTGAATTATTTAAATGGCCAATACACTTGTTTTGGAGCATTGACTTGTAAATGGATAGTTCTGAACTTGCCTACACTTGTTTTAGAGCGTTGACTTGTGAATAGATAGTTCTGCACTCGCCCACACTTGAAATGTTAGGCAAAATTTTGGTAGAAACCCAGAAAAAGGTCTCGGAACTATTCGAAACATACCCGATACAATTTAACTTTGTGTCGGGACTGTTTCAGAGCAGTTCTGAAACATTTATAAAAAGTTTCGCGAATAAGTTCTTTCGCGTGTACCAGGCTAACCTTGTCACCTTGTAGTTCTCGCTGTTCCATTTCAGCTAATATTTAGCTCCTGGATGTTTCAAGCCTTACTTATTAATCAATTCAAACCGGTTATGAACCCATAATCTAGTGCCCATAATGTTCGATTTTTCTAATTTCGATTCTAATATAATTTATATTTTAAATAATTCAAATTACAATTGTCAATAACTACGGGAGACATACAGAGAAAAATAGACTCCCGCACCGGGACAAATAAAAAAAAAAATAAAAAAATAAAAAAAAATAAAAATTAGTCTTAAAACATAAAAAAACATTTTTTAAGAATTTCTTTTTTTTGGATTCGGGTGGCCATATATCCATTTCTGTTGTCACAGACAACCCGCAACAGAGAACCGGTAGGTTTTAAAAAATAACTTTTTTGAACTCAGGAGACCTCAAAAAGTGTAAATATAATTTTTTATAAACCTTATAAATTACATACACAACATTACGCATAAGAGAAAATAAAAATAAAAAATACGACAATGGGTTTTTCATGTATCACACATAATTTGACACAATAACTTTTCTCCAAAGTAACCATATTTTAAACTTGCTATTTTAACAAGTTTACTTAACAGACACAGTAAAAGGGAAGCGAATTTAATGAAAATACATTTATGTGAGTTATTCAACTGAGGACAACATCGCATCTTTTTTGGGTTTACAAACATTATTTTAAGGCACATAAACTTTGCTAACTTTTAAACTGAATGAAAAGAACGTGACTGGCAATTACTTTTTTCCAAACTCATATGTTGAAAGCAAAAAAGAATATAAATCATATGAAATTAAGATTTTGGCTTTGCAATATACTCAACTTCAAATGTTAAAGGAACTTTTTTTTAGATTCTAACCTCTTTTCTTTATACTAATAATATAGATACAAAAAAAATTGGTTCATTCCTAAAAAAAGACATTCCAATTAGTAGTAGACACATAGCTTCATCGCATCCTACATTACGTTTTTATGATTTTACAAGCCATTATTGTCTAATTTATTTCCTTGTTTGCCCCGTTTTGATGGTATGTCAAAATTGCTTGGATTTTTTAGATGAATTAAACTATCAATTAAGCAAAAGTTAACGAGCGCAGACGGTTGAGATTAATCTGGTACTATCTGCTGTCTACTTTCGACAAACCAATCAAATTTCATAAAAATTAGACGAACGCACTTTTGACACATGCACACAATTTTGAAGATATAGGTGTAAATAAATGTATGTTTGAAAGAGAAACAAATGGGTGGAGAAGGTTAAAACTTACATGGGACCAACAATGAGCTAATTATGACCTGCCACCCAAATTTCATTAAAATAGGACGTGTAGTTTTTAAGATATGTTGGTTCGCAAAAATTGAGTGACAGACAGACACGGAACCAAAAAATGTTCCCTGATTTCTGTCTTTGAATTTCAGATTCTGCCTGAAATCAGGGACATCAAATATTTTCGTTCTTCAGAACTATCACATAGCTTCCGTTGCCTTCGGTAAGCTCGGAAGCAAAATATTATTGTTACTGATTGTAGGATGGGCTGTCTTTATGTACTTAACCTGAAATTAAAAAAACCTTATGGTGGTATTTCTGACTCCGTTTCTTCGAATTTTATCGGTAGCTTATCTTAAGCATATCATCTTCATAGCTTTTTCTTCAGTGGCCCTGACTTGAATTGGTGGTCAATTCAGGAGCATTAACTAATTTGTATCACTGATGATGATTTGTGCTACCATCTTTGTATCCTTTCTGATTTCCTATTTCCTTTTGAAACTCCTATTTATTGCATGGAACAGTTTACCCGTGGCTGCTATCCTTGCTTCTAATTTTTCAAATGCTTGCCATCAGCTGTTACAGCTATTCCAAAATACACAACATTTCTCACTTGCTCAAGCTGTTCTTCTTTAATATAAATGGCATGTTTTATAGCTTTTCTTGAAACCAACATAGTTTTTGTTTTCGCTACATTGATTTTCACCCCTCAAATACTCTAATCCAATTAGTTACAAGCTGTTGCAGTTTTGCAACGGATTCTGCAACCAAAACCAGGTCATCCGCAAATAATATGACAGGAAGTGTTGTTATTCGCTGAAACAAATATTTTCATACATTGTATTCTCTTGATAATGCTTTCTCAACTTTATCACGTCGTCCATAACCAAACTAAAATGGAGAAAGGTTATAATGACACCTTGTCTCACTCCCATGTTTGTAGAGAATTCTGAAAAAATCGGTCCGAGACAACTCAGACAAACTTTCTCATATACGAGTTCGTTATTACTTGGCCAATGTTTTCCATTTATTATTTTTCGTTTTTTGGACTCAGGGGACCTCAAAACGTGTAAATCCATCAAAATCTCAATATTGCATTTTCGCGCCATCACAATACTTTATCTTTATATGAGAAAGTAAAAACTTGAATTGGAAGTATAGGGATGAAGTTACGACAGTGTATGTTAAAGTTAATAGTTAAGTCCACAAGTTACTTCGTGTAGCACATGTGTTTCCAAATTTACCTTATTTTATTTGTATATTAATAAAAACTGTCCGAAACAAATAATGAACTCTTTTAAGATCTATAAAAAATAAGAGAGGCGATAATTAGACATAATTATCCAACCAGTTAAATGAACTCTTTTATGTGTATTCAACATAAAGGAGGCGATAATTAGATATTTTAATTATATAACAATTTTTATCTCGCCATCAACCCACGCTAAAAGGAAGGAGCACTTCGACAGCTTAGTCCATTGGTGCCTAATTTTTTCACTCTTATTATTCATCCGTTTTTGTCTTTTTGATTTTTCCTTGCGTTTGAAATTGTAAGATAATTCTATATATTTAACATAATAGCTCTTCGTTTAACAAAACTACACTAATGACCATACTATACTCGCTTCAGTGGTATATTTTACAGATAGAATGATGTGTGAAGTGGCCGGAACTCTACCAGGCGAAAATGAGCGTAAATAGCTTCGAACCTGTGGCTCAGTGGATGGGTAGGACATCAACTATCACGTAGTTTAGAACCAAACTAAAATGGAGAAAGCTTATAATGTCACCTTGTACCACTCGCATGGTAGTACTAGTAGCATAGTAGTAGTACTAGTACAAGGATCTACTACTACTAAACATATGTTCATCTATCTGCGCATTTAAAAGCAGTCAGAGTCAGAAGTATATGAAAAACAAAGATCATTAGTCCGCTATTACACAATACTCCTTGGAAATCTATCAATATTTTCAAGTTTCAATAACTAGACAATGACAAATAGAAATGCAGAAGATTATAGAATGAAAATGACGTGAAAAGTAGAATTTTTCAATAGTAAAGGCAGAATAACCCTTTCTAGAAATAAGGAAGCTTGATAGGCTTCTTCGTTAGGGACAAAGGACGTAATGCCATGAATAGACTTTTACCGGGCATCTTTAAAAGAAAATCTAAAGCTAGATCTAGGGCACTGTAATAAACCTTTGACATAAGAAAGTTTCATTGATTGTAGTTCAACTTTCCACTAATTAGTTCAGGCTAGTATAAATTTAAGGTAATTTCACGATGCTTCCTATCATTCGATCAAACTTCGAGGGTAGATCCTAGAATACAGATCTTGAGGGCTAAGTTAATTTCACTTAAAAGACAGGTTATTTGTTCAGGGCAACAATTAAATTGGAATGGAATTGACTCATCTTTGTGGTTCGACTTCTCATAGTTATCTGCGTTTTAGGGTACTTAATTTTCAATGTTTCCTTTTTCTCGTATATTTATTACTTTTAAATTTAATTGTTGTCAAATTAAATTAGAATAGAATAAGAATATGTACTTATTTCCATCAAAAATAAACTACTGGAGATCGAAAGTACCAAACCCATCTTCAACGAACATCTTCACTTCACCATAGAAGATAAAAACAGCTAGGAAATCAACGAACATCTTCACCATGGAAGATAAAAACAGCTAGGAGATCAACGAACATCTTCACCATGGAAGATAAAAACAGCTAGGAGATCAACGAACATCTTCACCATGAAAGATAAAAACAGCGAGAAAATCAACGAACATCTTCACCGTGAAAGATAAAAACAGCTAGGAAATCAACGAACATCTTCACCATGGAAGATAAAAACAGCTAGGAGATCAACGAACATCTTCACCATGAAAGATAAAAACAGCGAGAAAATCAACGAACATCTTCACCATGGAAGATAAAAACAGCTAGGAAACATTTACAGAAGAAAATGCTTTGCCCATTAGTGTGGCGCATAGCTTCCTCACATTCTATTTCGTATACTTTAATGATTTTATAGTATTAAAGCCTATTATTTTTAAATTTATTTCACTTTCCCCCGTTTTTTAAATCAGTCAAAATTTATTGATTTTTTACATGAAGTATCAATTTTGCAAAATTTAAAAGCGCTGACGGTTAAAATTAATCTGGGGCAATCATCGACAAATCATCATCATCCAAATTTCATAAAACTCAGATTAAGTCCTTTTGATGATGTAGCTGTAAATAGAAATGTATGTTTGTGCGCATGTGAAAGAGAAACAAATAGGCGCACAAGATTGAAACTTATATATGACCAACAGTAGGCTTAAAAACAATCATGTTTTAATTTTAAAATTGCAGGAAAATTTATAGAACTGTTACTTAATAAGTTAATACTTATAACGATAATGCAAACCACATTCTTTTTATATTATTTTGATTTTTACTGGTCTTATATTAATACAGAAAAAAAAAAAAAAAAAAATTGTACATAAGACCAGTTTTAAAAAATGGAGTTTAAGTTTTAAAAAGAGAATAAGTTTTAAAAAATGGAATTTTTATATTAATTATTATTTATTAGGTTGTTATGGCTAAATAAAAGACTTAAGTGAAAATATCTATATATGTATCTTGAAAACGAAGGTCCATAGTACCTTATTTGACTTGATATTTTTGGTCAGAAATTTAATGTTGAATGCGGAACACCCTGTATTTAATTAGAAAGATAATACTAATTACCATTAAAATTAAAACAGTGGCTTATTTTGTCTTTTTTCAATTTGGCAAGGTAGTTAAAACCACAGTTTGGCATTCCAGAACTCTATCTATTGTCTTCCCTCAAGAAGCTCTTTCTTATAAAGGTAAATAAACATTTTCTTTAGAAATTGGGCAAACAAAAGAAAGAAAATTAAAAGTAAAATAGAAAATTGGCGAGTTAAAACATTGTTTACAACATTTCATTCTTCTGGGCAGTGAACTATCCGTAGAAAGTTAGCTCAAAAACCTTGCCAAGTTTTTCACTCTCTCTTAATTGCCGTTTTTCCGCATTTTCGTGGCTCAATAATGCCTTTATTTTTATAAAAGTTTTTCTTAATTCAAAAGAGGTTTGAAGAAAATTTGGCTAAGAACTTTTACCCCAGTGAAAATATTTCAAAACTTATTAAAGTATTATTAAGGGAATCTTACTGTACTTAATAGTTTTTAGAGAAGTCGACTTCTGTATTAACCCAAGTTTTAAATTACATTACAAAAAAAAACAAAAAAAAAAAAAAAAAAAAAAAAACAACTGGAGTATCTGATTTTTATTTTATTTGATTTTGGTATACATTTTACAAGTTAGTTAAATGCCAATTTAACAATTAAAATTGTTAATTCTTTTTTGAAATTTTTTTTTGAACATTGAGTTTTTTCGTATCTAAATTATTCTTTGTTCAATAATTCATGATCTTACTGTTTCAAATATCTTAAGGAAATCGAATCAAAATATTCAGCAGTGTGAAAAACTAGTAACAGTTTTCCTGGGAAAATCAAGGTATCGTGAGAAAAGGGTATAAATGTGGGTACTTCTTTAGATTGTTACTCCCCTATATTTTTTTATAATATCAATGACTTCGACTAAATAACTACTAAGACAAAAGGGATGTTAAGTCCAATGTACTTTGGGACAAAGGAACATCATAATTGGTTTTTATAAGGGTAGTAACAGTCTAAAGAAGAATATTAATTTAAATCAAATTATAATTACTATTTACAAAGGGAGACAGTCAGAGAAAAATAGACTTCAGCGCTGGGATTCGAACCACGGACCTCCCCCTCATCATCATGTAAATCTTCTTTAGGTAGTTACCCCTCTGTTATTTATGAGAGGAGTAACAATCTAAAGAAAGGTGAAAGGTGTAACGAGCAAGTTTAAATATATACGTTATCAATAGAGTGTGAAATTTTCAATTAACATCCTTATAGAAATTGTGTAAAATTCTATACCTAGAAAATTATTGATAATAATCCCTCTTAAGATACGAAGGTAGATCAATTATGCTGTTTCTGGTACAAACTCCTTAGCTGACTTGTAAAACGATAAGTTTGGTAAGAATAGACTTAATCGGCTTAAATTCAGTATATATGCTTCTTTTAACAAAGTCAGATAGCAGCTGTATACATCCTCGCGATCTCGAATGTTCGTATAACTCAACTAAAAATAGTAATTTGTAGTTGAAATATAACTAACACGGGCATTTCATTAGATTGTTATACCTCTTATAATAAAAAAACAGATGGGAGTAACTATCCAAAGAAGGTGTACAGAATGTTCTTCTTTAGACTGTCACTCCCCTTATAAAAACAGAAGTGTGATATTCCTTTGTCCCAAAGTACATTGGACTAAACATCCAAGTATGTCTTAATATTTATTTAATCGCAAATTTTTTTATATCATAAAAAAAAAAACAGGGGAGTAACTATCTAAATAAGTACCCACATTTATATCCTTTTATCACGAAACCTTGATTTTCCTAAGAAAACGATTTATAGTTCTTAACACTACTTAAATTAATTTGATTTCCTTAAAATCTGTTAATCAGTAAAGCTCAACGTTTAAAGAAGGTGTACGGAATGTTCTTCTTTAGACTGTTACCCCCCTTATAAAAACAGAAGTGTGTGTTATTCATGTGTCCCAAAATACATTGGAAGAAAAATCACTTTGTCTTAATACTTAATTACTTAAATTCATTTATACTCTAAAACCACATAAGGGAGTAACAATCTAAATAAGTACCCTAATACGAGTAAAATAAACAATATACTAAAATAAACAAATATAATATATGATAGTATACTGTATAATAATATACTAATATACTATACGGTATACAAGAAGAAACGTACTTATTTTACTATGGGTAAAAAAAAACTTCTCATAAAGTTACTTAATTTATTGTTTTTTCAAAACAGCTTTATTTGACCTGTGTAAAGCCACCACCAACAGTTCTAATTATGATGAAATCGAGTCTCATTAATAAATATACTGCTAATTAGTGTGCCACATAGTTACCGCGGGTCATATTTTAAGTGAATTTGGTCACATGAGTGTAAAACAGTTTGATTCCACTGGGAATGAGAAGTTTGGTTATACAGCCCTTTTTCAATTACCAGTAAGGGCTATATTGATTTCTATTCAATATTAAATATGAGTAGATGCTTCGACTAATGTGAGACTTGTGAATCTACAACATAATATAAACCAACGGAAAACTCTGAATCTCAAAGCTTCAACTACAAACAAAAAATATGATAAATTATGTATAGAGTTCTTGAATTCCTCCATCCAAGTTCTAATTTCAATCAATACAAAATATGTTTCACACAAAGGCGGCAATAAGGGCCCCGGGAATCTAGGGGCCCCTTGAAGGGAGATAGAGGGGCCCCCACTGAAAGTTTGGAGGGGGGCCCACAGCCTTACCACTGGTTTCACACCAAGATAAAAATATAATCATTTATTTTTTAAAAAAATAAAAAAATAAGGCAAACTACTACTCATCTTCTGAGTGAATAATTTTGCTTCCGAGCTTACTATAGGTAACGAAAGCTATGTGATCCTTCTGAAGAATGAAAATATTTTATGTCTCCGATTTCAAAAATTTTAAAACAACAGAAGACCGTTTCAGACATCAGAGAACATTTTTGGCTCCGAGTTTGTTTGTCGGTCTATCGTTCAATTTTTGCGATCCAACATATCCGATTATATTTAATTGTTTGTGGTAGGTCATAACTAGCCCATTGTTTTTCCTAAATAAGTTTCAACTTTCTGCGCTCATTTTTTTCTCTTCCACATGCGCACAAACATACATTTATTTACACCTATACCTTCAAAAGTACTTATCTGATTTGTATGAAACTTTTATAGTTTATTGAAAGCAACCCGCATAATGCCCCAGATTAAACTGAGCCGTCTAAACTCTTTAACATTATCTAAATTGATACTTTAATTGATGTAAAAATCAAAACAATTTTGATTGATTAACAAAACCGGGGGAAACAAATTAGACAATAATGGCTTGTAAAAGCATAAAATCAATAAAGTACGTGATAGGATCCGAGGAAGCTATGTGCCACACTAATCGGCAGCTTATTTTATTGAATAATGTTAATATTCCTTTATTTGTTTAACAAATAAATTAAATAGAATATATACATTTCTAACACTATGATAGCCTTTGGTCAGTGGACCGTCAGTCGTATTTTATTGAATGTTGATTCATTATTATTTATGCATCAGGATACTAAGTTCATTCATAAGTTCTATCATGCACGTAAGTACCTATCCAAAGCACATAATAATACCTTCAAACATGTAGTACTTTCTACATTTATTTTAAGTTTTCTGGGGTGGAAATCTCACGTCTTTATTTGCCCGTTTAGAATTGAATGACTTAATAAACTTTCAGGGTAAAAATATATTTCTAAAGGGGACCTGTTTAATCTTAAAGTTTGCCCTTTTCTCCCTGTTATTCGGGTACTTCACACCTCCAAGTGGTTATTTTCTTCGAACGAATGCCTAATAACAATTGATCAATTTCCCATTATATGGTCATGATATCCTCCTTTGTTCAAACCCTGAATATATTTATGGTCAACTGTATAAGATGATGGGCTCTCCAGTGAGCCCTTCGAGCATACCGAAGGTAGTAGAAGCATTTTAATCGATCTAAATATAGACTTTTTTTGCCTCGGAATTCATTATTATAAGGTTAATCAAAAGGACTAATCGTCAGACTATTGTTTTTTTCTGAAACAAGATAGACTAACTTTGGATAACTGTCAGACTATTGTTTTTTTCAGAAATAAGATGGACTAACTTTGGATAATTGTCAGACTATTGTTTTATCAGAAATAAGATGGACTAACTTTGGATAATTGTCAGACTATTGTTTTTTCAGATATAAGATGGACTAACTTTGGATAATTGTCAGACTATTGTTTTTTTCAGAAATAAGATGGACTAACTTTGGATAATTTTTATATAGTTAAAATTAATCAAGAAGGGTTCAAAATATCGTAATGATAAGTCATTTAAGAAAAACAATTAACAAGTTTTATAATTATAACATATTAAAAGATAAATAAAACTTTCGTATAGTATAATGCATATACGGAAAAGTACTATGTTGTATGCAATTTAAACATTAATATTTTGATACGTAATGTGTTTAATATGGATATTCAAACATTAAATTTAGACATAAAAAAACTAAATTCAATAAACTTATAAAAGGTATTATAAAATAATATATTATTCCTAAGGGTGAAATCTTTCGTTTTTGAAGTTTGCCCTATTTATACTTTTCTATTTATAATATATTTTGGAAAAAATAGTTATGTTTTCATGGTTTGTTTTGAACATATTTGAATTGAAGCACGTGTAAGTGAGCTTCTTACATTAATTTAACAAAAAATGCATCTTATGACTGTCTGTCAGTAACGTTTATAAGTGTGACGATAACTTAAGGAACAATTGACCGATTTAGCTAAATTTGCGAACATGCTCCTTTTATTACTGCCCGACTAAGTTCGTTGGACAGCGGCATCAGTTTATGGGTTCGCGCTGCGCTCAAATTTAAAACTGGATTTTTATCACGGAGAAATGTTCTACCTTCATCTATTTGAAAAGTTAAAAATTATTTATAAATACTTTTGTTTTGGCAACGATACCGCTAGGAATTTATAAAAATCGTTAAACCCTTTAAATTATACCTAAAAATGCCTTAAAAAAAAATAATAAAAATAACGTTTTTACCAATGTCGTATATTCTGACGTAACTGTTTTAATAAATCATTAAACACATTGTCTTAATTGCAGTTGAAACAGGCATGTGAAATTTTTACTTGATACGACCAGTTTTGGTGCAGTGAAGTGATAAAGGGGCTACACACCTTCCGTTTATCTGTGTCTATCACGTGTGACGACATGACTGAGCGATAAACTGCGTGTGAGCTGCGAAGTTTGGACCAGTTTTCACGCAGATTAAAAGCCTGCGCATTTGGAGCCTCTTTTGTAAAAAAATTGTAAGTTTTATTAGAACATACTTAAAACCAAACCTGTAGAAAGGTAAGAGAGAACTAAAGAAAAATCGGACAGAATCCTACACCTTCAGTTCTGATAAATGTAGAGATTCTCACTCAGTTATTTACGACAGATAACAGCGCAGATAAACGGAAGGTGAGTAGCTCCCTATACGACACATAACAGCGCAGATAAACGGAAGGTGAGTAGCCCCCTATACGACAGATAACAGCGCAGATAAACGGAAGGTGAGTAGCCCCCTATACGACAGATAACAGCGCAGATAAACGGAAGGCGAGTAGCCCCCTATACGACAGATAACAGCGCAGATAAACGGAAGGTGAGTAGCCCCCTATACGTTTATTATAGTAGTTAAAAATGAGTGAAGTGTGAGTTATGATGAAGGAAGACCCGGCACACGCAACTTCACTTCACAACCCTCAACTCCAATCATCTTCTTCAACTTCAACTATCAATCTAACTTGATTAACTATGTTCTATTTTTTTTCATTCGATGATAGAGCCACGCGATGAGTTATTATTATTATCATGATTTTTCGTAGGCATATTAATGGCACTTCTTTATTTGTTACTCCCTCCGTTTATTTTTATAGGGGGAGTAATGATCTAATGAGGTGCCATTAATATACCAACGAAAAATTATGATAATAAAAACTCATTGCGTGGCTAAAGAGGGTGTAATATTCTTCTTTAGACTGTTACTCCCCTTATAGAAACAGAAGTGACATATTCCTTGATCCAAAGTAAATTAGACCAAAAATCCCTTTGTACTAATAGTTATTTAATCAAAGTTATTTACATTCTAAAAAAAAGAGAAGAAAAGCAAATAAATAAATAAAACAGGGGAGAGAACGATATAAAGAAGTAGTAAATTCATATTGCACGTGCCAGACGAGATTTAGAGCCACCTTCTAACCCCCTCTAACCACTTCTTACCACCTCTAACAACTTCTAACCACCTCTAACCACTTCTAACCACCCCTAACCACTTCTAACCACCTCTAACCACTTCTTACCACCTCTAACAACTTCTAACCACCTCTAACCACTTCTAACCACCTCTAACCACTTCTAACCACCTCTAACAACCTTAACTCTAACAAACTTTAACAACCTCTAACCACAACTAATCACCCTTTAGGAAATTTCTCCGGCACGTACAATACGAATTAGCCAAAGAAGGTAATACTATATTAATTGTTAATGTAAAATTTACATAACAAATTCTACTATATTGCATTTTTTGTCGTTTGACTTTTAGATAACAGCTAAGATTATAAGTAAACAAAACCCTAATAAAATAAATCTTCAGATGAGTTTAGGCTTTGGTTAGTTCCAGAATATAATTACTTTTTTCCTAATAACAAATATTACTTAGTCTAATCAGTTTTCTTGCTGCTTTCATTTGTATAGAAACATCCCTGCGAAGATATTTAAAATTATGTAAGTATTTTTTTTTTTTTTTTTTTTTTTTACCAAATATTTTTTTTTATCCACTTTCAGCAAATTTATTTTCCCTCCGAAGTTAGAAGTAGCACGAAATTGCACGTCGTTTCACATATATATGTATACGTATATTTAATATATCTGTTACATATACTTTGTTAAAACGGTCATTTTTCGTCTAGATATAATGAGTTTTAACGTAGAAATACGTAGCGCAGACATACGAGTCTAGATATACCTACATATATATTACAGGGTGTGGCAAAAGTTCGGCAACGACTAATTATCTCCGTTAATATTTGAGATATCAAACTGCGTTTGTTGCAATCTTCTTCATGCTGAAAAAAATTCTTTTTTTTTTCTTTTTTTTGTAAGTATCTATTTTCCGCGAAATTTTGTAATTTCATCTCAAATTTTTGTTCGTTGCCGAACTTTTGCTACGCCCTGTATATGAAAGGAACCGTAGGGAAGGGCATGTTTGAAATTGGGTTAACCGCAGCCCAATTGTCAATCATAGGCTCAGATTGAAACAGGTAATCCAACCTGCCTCGCCTGTTCTTGATGGCTCCATTCATAAGCAGATATCTCGAAACAGTTTCCCTAAATGATCCGACTTAGAATTACCTATTCAAAGACTTGATTTTCTCGAAAAGATTTAAATTTTCCTCTTAAATTTACAAGTAAGAGGAATGTATAAATGTCTAAAAGAATTTAAAATAAACCAGTCACGCACCATGACTTAATGAGCGAATTTTCAAAAAAAAAATCGGCGTATAATTGGCTTATGATAATACAGGAAAATTTTTGTTTAGAATTTGGATGGGTGAAAAAAAAATTGCTACACACGGACACAGGGTACAAAAGTCAAAAATGTATTTACGCTTTAAGATTGATGATTGTCGTTGGAAAGCTCTTTAAGAGTGAAGTAATTGTTGCTATGTACACTTATATCATATTTTCATATATAAGGGGGTGAAATGGAAAAAACACGATTTTATGCTATTTTTGACCCTAAATGGTGAAAATTTGACCCCTTAATGGACTCCAAAAATTCTGGCCAACGAACTTAAACTTTCTTTTGATATTATTGACATTTTAAAATTTGTTTGAAATTTTTAAGTGCTTTCTGAGGGGAGATATCGTCTGGAGTGACACATATATACATACATACATATATACATATATATACATATATACATTTATACATACATACATACATACATAAAAAAGTGTTAAATTTTAGGAATCGATTCAGAATGGTCTGAACGGATTTCCATGAAAAAATTTTGAAGCCATTGCAATAGCTTAATTTTCTTCGAAAATTCCATAAAAGAAAATTATTATTTTAAAATAAATTTATCATTTTAACTTGTAAATATATCAAGGCGAGAAAGCAAACACGCAACCTACGTAATAATATTTTAATGCAATATTGTGTCTCGTTCATTTATTTATTTTCTAAAGCTACAGGTGTTTCATATATTTTTCATGTTACAACAGGTTTAAAAGTAAAATTCAATATTTAAGTTTAAAAAAAGAAAAAAAAATCTCTTTCAAAACCAAAAGATATTAAGAATTCCCGGTACATTGTTAGTTATTATCATTGTTTAAAAAAATATTCCCTTCATTGTTATCTTTCTGTTTATTAATTCCTTCACCAAAAGGTCTTTTGTATGTTGTGAATGAAATCTTTATGAGATTGTACTGAATTGATCCAGAGCTTGTGCTAAAAAGTTTTTCTTCCAACAAGAAATGTATGATGGAGTTTGAGAAGTTATATAGAATCTTTGTTGGAAGGAGTAAAATATCGACATGGAAAACACGTCTCTTATGAAACTCTGAAACTTTTTCCAAACCTTTTATAATACCCAAGCTTTCAACCCAAACACATTTTAAAAAACCCTTATCCTAAACAAAGAACAAATAATTTGCGCCTATAATACGACTTCCTCGCTAACAAATCCTCTTTGATATATTCCAATTAAATTTGTCAATATTGACTTGTATTATTATAATATCGCCCTCTACTTGTTAACATTCCTATCCCGAGCGGCCGGTAAAGTTCAATATTACAGCCCTAGGGCCGGTAATAATGCATGCTTTATCCATTACAGGGCCGCTAATTAGTTCGAGAAGCGGCCGCTTCCTTGCCGGGCCGCGGCGTGCAGGAAGGGCTAGTAGTTCTCAGCGTTAGCTGTTCAATTTGGAAACAATCAATATTTTTATAACTGCGGTTTGTTTTGGAAATGAGTTAACCTTAATATGCATTTATTGTTTTTGAAGAATACGGCAAAATAGTTGTTTGTAGTTAGTTTACTTGTGTGGGCGATAAAATAGTGTACGCACCACGAGCAGGAAACCGCTATGACAGACCTCGAGCGTTAAAGCACTCGTGCTTCCAAACTTCGCCCTCGGCCTGTAATAACACCCTTACTGCTCTAGGTACGTAAATAACTATTACAATTAATTAATTTGCTTCAGAGCTTACTGAATATAATTGAAGCTATATGTCATCGTTCTGAGGAACAAAAGTATTTTCTATCTTCGATTTCAAAAATTCAAGACAGATATGTTGTTCCTTGTCTGTCTGTCGGTCTGTTTTAAGTTTTGCGAACTAACATATCTTAAAACCTACTTGGCCGATTTAAATGAAAGTTCCAATAACAATAAAAGCAAAGTTATAAAAGCACATCAATAAAAGTATATGAAATAGTGCCACACTAATTGACGACAATTTTTTCTGCGTAATCTAGTTAGGTTGAAATTGAAAATCCTAGTATAAGATGAAAATTATATTTAAGATATTAGTTAAAGAAGAAAATTATTATTTTAAGATAAAAGATTATTGCTTATAGAACAAATATATATATTTTTTTTACAAAGAATATTTTCTTATTTAATACTATTATAAATAATACTAATAATAACCATCTATAAAAAGTATTAAGATAGATCAATAACAAGAAGTTTTATACTAAAGTTCAATAGAATTTATTCCATAAAGTATATTTTTTTTTTTATAAAGAAATATAACTTCTGTGAATAAAACAAATATAGTTGGATATTTTTCCGGTCAACGTGTCAAATATTAAAGGCTCCATTTGCTGCTTGGTAAGCAAAGGCTTTTTCCATTGAATATTTTATGACATGGATCGGCTTGGCCAGACCATTAAAGATATTTCAGGTTTTCAATGACCTGGATAAACAATTTTACCTCTGTGAAAACATTCCATTATCCAGGTGATGGATTTACTTCTTCGTTTACTGTTAAAAATAGCCAGCCAATTGGTGTGGCACATAGCTTCCTCGCATCCTATCGCACATTTTATTGATGTTATGCATTTACAGTACAAGCCATTATTGTCTAATTTGTTTAATTGTTTCCCCCGCTTTTTTAATCTGTCAAAATTACTTGATTTTTTTACTACACATGAATAAACGTATCAATTTAGCAAAAGATTAAGAGCGCAGATAGTTCAAGTTAATCTGGGGCTATCTACGAGTTACTTTCGAAAAACTATAAAAGTTTCAAACAAATCAGATAAGTCCTTTTAAAGCTTATGTTTGTGTGCATGTGGAAGAGATACTAATGAGCGTAGACGTAGAAGGTTGAAACTTATACGGGACCAACAATGAGCTGATGACCTACATTACAAATTTAATTAAAAATCGATCGTGTATTAAGTCATGTTGTAAAAATTGATAGACAGACCGACAGACTCACGTAACCGAAAATGGTCCCTGATGTCTGAAACGGATTTCCGTCTTGTAATTTTGTATATAGGAGATAATACGTCGCGTCAGAGAGGTTACGTAAAAGTGACAAAGGTTGCTGTGACGTCATGCGCCCTCCACAAATTTTTCGTCAGGTTATCTTTTCTGGCTCATAATAAACCATTGTTTACTAATGTTCTGTATGCATTTTATAGTTTTTTCCTCTTTTTATTCTATAAAAGCTTTTTTAACCTTATCATATATTAGTAACATTATTAATAAGCCAACAAATGTATACATTATAGATAATAAAACAAATAATTCTCACAAATAACTCACATAAGATGTAAAATAACTTACTTACAGATGTGCTCTTTTTACTCTATTAAAAGCTTTTTTAAATGTTTTTAACCTTATCATATATCAGTTATCAGTGACATCATTAATAAGCCAATAAATGTATACATTATAGATGATAAAACAAATAATTGATTAAAAAATAATAATAAAATAAAATAGCACTGATAAACCGTCGTATATCCAATATTATGAGCCAGCTATCCTAACAACACACATAGCTTCAATTATCTTCGGTAAGCTCGGAAGTAATATAATATACCTACATCTATATTTCGGTCATTTATAAATTTATCCAAACTGAATTCATTAATTGAAAATAGACACGTAAATAAATTTAATGCATATTTGTTTAAATCTTGTGAGTTGAAAAGCGGAGTTTTTTTTTCTAATAATTGCATCTACTTATTACTTAGAAGCACAAAACATTAATTGAGTAATGATAGTGGGTAAACGCATTTTCAAATTGAGATAAAAGGAGACATTTCATTTACTAATACTGTAATTACTGACAAAGAAGTATTTAGTTTCTCCACAAACATGTATCAAAGCATTAAGAAATACTGTTTTCTATCGACTATCCGGGTTTAATGCGTTAAGATTAATCTGGTATAAGCAAGGTCAAATTCATCACACTCATCATACATCATCATTCTGATTGATGTATGTCCTTGTTTTTCTGATACTCTCTGTATGAAAGTTGTTTTTTTTCGAAATTTCTATGTCTTCTGAACGTATTAAGATTGACAGATTAGAATTATCTCCAGTTGTACTAATTATGCAGTGGGATAGAATGGAGATTCTGACCACTTCAGAAGCTATGTGCCAAACTAATTGGCAGAATGTTTTCAGAAAAAACATCTGTGCCAATTAGTTTGGCACAGAGCTTCCTCACGGCCTATTATTGGACGAATAATGTCATGAAATTCGGATATGTTTCTATTACTACTAAGGTGCCTTATTTTTGTACAATACCAAATGTATACCAACAGTAGAATGTTAACAATTTTGGGACCACTAGTGGACTAATTCCGAATTTCTTTAGAGTGTTACTCCCCTATGGTTTTTTTTAGAATATAAATGACTTTGACTAAATAACTATTAAGACAAAGGATGCTTAGTCCAATGTACTTTCGGAAAAAGGAATACTACACTTCTGTTTTTAAAAGAAAAGTAACAGTCTAAAACATTCTGTACACCTTCTTTAGATTGTAACTCCCCTCTGATTTTTAAGGGGAGTGACGATCTGCCACTAGTTCTGATATACTCCTAATTTCATCAACACCGGATGAGTAATTTTTAAGATATGATGATTCGATCAAATGATAAACGACAGGCAGGTAAGGTGAGCATTATGATAATTCTGAATAACACATTTCATTTATGTCTCTAAAACAAAATTTCCTTCACAGAAATCCAACAGATAACACGGAACTTTTTGTGGTTTCGTGTCTGTCTTAAAACATTTTTGTGCGAGCCACAATTATCTTAAACTATCAAGATGGAATTTGGATTGTAGTTTACAATTAGCCAATTACTGGTGTTAATCACAAGACTAAGTATAGATAGAAAATTAAATTAAAAGGCACAGAAGACATATAATATGTATACATGTCACAAATATTTAAAGAAAAACAAAAACAATAATAAAAATGTGTCAAAATCTTGTCGTATTATTAACAGCTGGCTCTATAATCATTTCAATCTTCTGTCCCATTGCTTCTACCTCATGATCACAAGCTTGTTTTTTGTAACAATGATATCTTTATATTTATAAGTACCCATCCGATTTTGAAGGAATTCAGAGGGATCGTAAAAGAAGAAACATATGGTCCCATATTAATTTAAATGTCTGCGCACACTTAATATTGAGTAAAAAATACGTGTGGTGGCGAGGGACACCCGGTAGGAACGATGTTCCTTAAATTTTTCATTAAATATAAATGATAAAATCACTCTGCTAAGTATGTATACGTTAATAACTATACTCATACATGGCAGAGTTAGAAAAGAGACAAAATTAAAAGTAAATAACTGTTTGTACCAAGCGGAGTTAAAGCAAAATTAAAACAAAAGTGTCATTTGTATATCATTAAAGCAAGCATCTTACAATAAATATGTATTGAATATAAGAAAAAAGTTTATCATGATTTAGTTAAAGAGTATGATTGTTAAAGAATGTTAGATTGAAATAAGTGACATTTGACATAAATATAACAAAAATAAACAAAACAAGTCAAGTAACAGGCTTCCTTAATAACACTTTTTCCCGTCTTAACATTTTTGAAGCTTACGTTTACACGATCGTTGCGCGTGAACGCTTGGGCGGATAACTTTGTCCAACGAACTTAGCCGTAACATTGGTAAATTGAACATGTGTACCAAATTTCAACTAACTCGGTAAACTTTTACTTAAGTTATTGTCGTCGGTAGATTTCGTGACGGTGATTTCGTGACGGTGATTTCGTGACGGTGATTTCGTGACGGTGATTTTGTTCGTTTTTTTCGGTTCACTCCCGGGATCCAGAACGTGCCATAAGGAACTTCGTTCCAAAAATAAATTTGACTCCACTGCGAATCGAAATAGTCTCATTTAAAATGGTCTCATCGAAATAGTCTCATTCGTCCAATATATATAACGCCTATTCCATACTCGACCGTATGCGCACAAACAATTTTTTTTATCAACACTTATAAATTTATATCTACCCATCGGTTCGAAAAAAATTGAGTAAACTGTCAAAAGTCGGGTACTTCTTTAGATTTTTACTCCCCTATGTTTCTTTTTGGAACTATGTTCCTTAAGACACGTTCACCCGGGAGTAAATCCGAAAAAACGACCAAAATTACCGTCATTAAATCATAACATAAATAATGATTTTCTTTTAATTTTGCCTTAACTCTGCTACCTACTTTTAATTGTGTCTCTTTTCTAACTCCGCCATGTATAAGTAGTTAGCAATGTATAGTATACGTACTTAGCAGTGTGATTTTATCATTTATATTATTGAAAAATGTAAGGAACTTCGTTCCTACTGGGTGTCCCGCGACACCGCACGAATATTTTTCGGAATGCAAAGGGATGTTTAGTCCAATGTACTTTGGGACTTTGGGAAAAAAATATCACCCACTTCTGTTTTTTTAAGGTGAGTAACAGTTTAAAAAAGAACACTCCTTAAACCAAATTTAGATTGTTACTCCCCTCACTTATTACTATTATAAGGGAAGTAAAAATTTAAAGAAGTACCGAAAGTAGCCCAGAGAATGTCCCATGGTAATTTAATATGGCATAACAAATAAATTGAAACTAATTCCAAATTTCATGTGATCATTCGTGACAAGGATGGGAGGAAGATATGCGCCCTATTTGGTTGTTTATATGTTATTTATAAAATCTTGGTAGATCTACCATACTCACTAAACTAAATTATATTTTAGTCCTAATGTATAAGATGGTAAGGATTGTAGTGAGACTTTTTTTCTTTCTTTTATATATAAAATGTTTTATCTTTAAAGCAGGAACAAGATTCCTTTCTAGATGCTGAAATTCTTGCTTCTTAGCTTCACACGAAGTATTGCATTCCAAAATAGTTTAGTAACACGAGGTCTGAAGCAACAATTTACGTAACCCTAGTCTACTTAGACATAAAACAACTAAGCAGTAAATAATCTAGAAGAAAAAAAAATGTTCAAAAATCAAAACAAATGTTTGAAGCAAATACCACAGACAAAGCAATATCACAACTTTAGAAAAAATACCTTTAAATCGACCCTTTATTTATTAGAATCAGAAAAATTTTACGTTTTATTAATGGCAGAGTGGGGGGGGGGGGGGATTATCAAATTCGATTTTTGACTTAGTAATAAGAAAAATGAATTTGGAATAGTATCTAATATAATCGCTCTGAGACACCTCACACAAACTTTCTCATATACGAGTTCATAATTTAGAATTATGAAAGATTATAATTTCGATCATAATTTTAAGATTATTAAGATTATATTTTCAATCATAATTTAGAATAAATTAGAATTTACAGTTCATAGTTACTTAGAATTTATTATTAAAATAACATCTCGGTAAGCAATCAGGACTCTCTCCATCCGTGGACTAAGGGGGGGGGGTGTAAATCCATCAAAATCTCAAGATCGAATTTCGAGACTCCACAATATTTTCTATTTAAGTATATGAGAAAGTAACAACATGTATAAAATACCTTTTTTTTGAATTGCCAAAATTTGGTCCAGTTTAGTCAACTACTTTAGAAAATTGTATTTTTTGGATACAGAGTACTTTTTGAACAAAAAATAATGTTCTTTTATTTAATAACTAGCAAGTGATTCTATAAAGTCCATCTATGGACATACAGTATATAACTTATACCAACAAATAAAAGAATAAATACTATAATAATCATCTTTTATATAATCGAGTAGTGTCCCGACGGGCGACGACGCACCTCTAAATGATTTATAACGTTAAAAATTGATGCGCCATAAGCTGGGATTAAACCAATGACCTCCTGTGCGTCAGGCGAAAACGCTTCCGCTGAGCTATGCCTATGTAATGATTCGGAGTGCATAAAACTTTCTATTTAAACAGTATACTATATCTATTTAAATATTTTAATTATAACTATCTCTTTTTTGACTATATTTTATTCTGCCCGTTTTCACGGGCATAACGGCTAGTTATTAATAAAAGAAATACTACTATCGTAGTAAAAAAAATAAAAGTATATTTTACATTACCGTTAATTGAGCAATGGTCAATTACTTTATTAAGTAACTATAATCCGAGATGTGTTCGATACACGGCAAGCATCACGACTAGAGTAAATCTAAAAACTATTAGCTTCCTTCTCAGAAATACTGAACTCTTACCGTATTCAAATTACTGAACGTGTCTTGGTTTTAGAATCAACGCTGGGATCATGTGGAGGGCAAGATGAGGGGAGACATTCAGTTTTAAATTGTAGCCTGATCTAGGAAAAGGATGTCATTGACATAACCCTGATGGTCTAATCTTGGGATAGCCTTCCCATGTTACATCTATGTTACAAGCAATGCATAACATTGTTTCATTATTTAGTCTGCGAAAAACATTCTATTAACGTATTATAATCTATCTTTTTTATAACTAGGCATCGTGTGGTTCTATCATTGTAACGAGCTTAATAAAATAAATATTACATAAAATATTAAGAAAGTAGTTAATCATGATAAGTTGATAGTTAAAGAGTTTGATTGTATTTGAGAGCCGTGTTGTGAAGGAGAATAATGGCTTTTTACATATTCCTTAACTTACATATTCCGACCATCTTTATTTCAATTATTATAAAATGTATCACTTCACTAATCAATAACTACTGCTTGTATCAAGTTGAAATTTTACATATCTGTTTCAATTGTACTTAAGACGATGTGCATAAAGTTTTATTAAAATCGTTAGGATAGAACGTAAGATATCGGTAAAAACGTTTTTGTTTTTACTCTAAATCGACCCAAAAAAAAAAAAAAAAAAAAAAAAAAAAAAAAAAAAAAAAAAAAAAAAAAAA
>KZ651347.1:172523-188101 GCA_001010745.2 Gerris buenoi
TTTTAGTCCCGTTCGACAGCTCAATGGGTCATTACAGGACGGGGGGTTATC
Source organism: Gerris buenoi (assembly GCA_001010745.2). NCBI lineage: Eukaryota > Metazoa > Arthropoda > Insecta > Hemiptera > Gerridae > Gerris > Gerris buenoi. The sequence goes on from KZ651347.1 coordinate 172,575, forward strand.
ACTTTACTCATCTACTCGATGAGATCATCAGTGTGAAACATGTCTGACCCCTCCGGGATTCGAACTCACGTCGGGGTTTGGACCTTGGTTTCAGAGCTAGGGCGCTAACCACTCAGCCACGCCGGCCCCCCCGTAGTTATTGATAATTTGATAATATGATAATATGATTGTAATTTAAATTATTTAAATTGGACTTATAGTTTTTAAGATATGGTGTTCGCATTAAATTGAACGACAGGCCGACCGACAGACAGACACGGAACCAAAAATAATCCCTGATGTCTGAAACGGATTTCTGTCTTGGAATTTTTGAAATCGAAGACCTAAAATTTTTTCGCTCTTCAGAACGATCACATAGCTTCCGTTACCTTCGGTAAGCTTATAAGCAAAATATTTAGGTTCTAAAACTTGTGAAATAATCTAACAAGTAATAAACTCCTACATATGTTTCTAATTTTTTTTAAATAATCTAACAAGCAACAATGTCTAAATATGCTTCTAAAATCTGTGAAATAATCCATCCCAGTGATAAAGGCTAAATAATAATTCTAAAATCTGTAAAATAATCTTAACAAGTGATAAAGTATAAATATGTTTATTTTATTTATTGTTTTATCAGGGTGCCAGTAAATATGTTTATAAAATATGTAAAATAATCTAACAAGTGATAAAGGCCAAATATGTGTTTCTAAAATCTGTAAAATATTGTAACTAGTGATAAAGTCTGAACATATTTCTATAATTTGTCATATATAAATGTTTTTAGCTATTCATACCAACGTTTTATTGTTTAACATGTTTTATTAAACTTTGTTACTATACGATAATTTATTAGTGCATTATTTATTATTACTACACATGTATATGTATTTGTGAAACATATTTTAGAATGCTTAAACTAAGAAGAAGAATTTTACTGATGCTTAAACATAAAGGAGCCCAATTTTAAAAGCAGTGAAAAATAAATTTATTATATACTTTATTATTGTAATGGTTCTACACAGACGTATGTTGTGTTAGAAAGTATTGACCTTAAAATTAAATATTAATGTAATTACCAAACTCAATATCCCTTGTTCAAATTATTATGTTCGCCCCTAACTTAATGTTCTAGGTTTTCCTGGTGATTACCACATAGTTTTGTAGATTTATGTTCTGGGGTTTCCCCCAATACTTCGCTGGTTTAACCATACAATATAAATCGTAGTAAAACCGCCATTATAAACACCAAACCAATGTTTCACAACCCTTTTGCGTTTGAATAAATAATAATTATGTATTAAGTTTGTATGTTATATTAATGATTCTTGTACGTGCCGATAAAACAAATAATAGTTCAATTATACAGACTACATTTAGTACCCTTGCTACTGAATGTTATATTATACAGAGGATAATAACATCAGGTGTTATCTTCGTAGTATATTACCCTTTATTTCTATACTATTTTTATTCTTATCCAGGTCTGTAAGGTATTAAATAAGCATAAATTCAACCTGTTTTTGGCTATATTTTGCCTCATCTGAGGCATCTTCAGGCCTTTAACAATTCCTTCTAAAACATAACTTTATTTTTATTTTTTTCTTATCAACAATGGAAGACAGACAGAGAAAAATAACTCCAGCGCCGGGACTCGAACCACGGGCCTCTATATTTCTAGTATAGCGCTCTACCAACTTGCTGGAGTCGATTTTTCTCTGTCTGTCTCCCATTGTTAATAATAATAATTATAATTTGATTTAAATTAAAATTTAAACTTTCCGTAGTATGAATACTACCAAAAACTTAAAAAATGTTATTATTTTTAGTTATTTTCCTCTCCAGCAATTCACCACTCCCCACAATTTTAAGTTTTAGGAAGTATTCATACTATGGAAAGTTTAAATTTTAATTTAAATCAAATTATAATTATTATAAACAATGGGAGACAGACAGAGAAAAATAGACTCCAGCGCCGGTACAATCGTACTCAACCGTTGGTAGAGCGCTATACTGGAAATATAGAGGCCCGTGGTTCAAGTCCCGGCGCAGGAGTCTATTTTTCTCTGTCTTTCTCCCATTGTTAATAATAATTATAATTTGATTTAAACTAATTTGTAATTATACTACCATGCTACTGTATATTTGATTACTGTTATACTTAATCGCACTACAACCCAACTATATATTCGACAACAAATTTTAATACAATACGTAATCATACTGCTATGCTACTGTATATTTGATTTATTATACTACTGTTACACTTGATTATACCACTATGCAACTACTATATTACATCCGACTACTAATATTATACGTAATTATCCTATTATGCAAGTGTAAACTGTATAGTATGGACAACTGTTATACTAGATTATACTTCAATGCAATTATACATCCGACAACTATTATCATACGTAATATATAACATATATTATAATATAAAAATTGTTAACCCGTATTAAGAGGGACAAATTCTAGCAAACAATATTACTATTTATTATCAATTATTATTATTATCAATATTATTAAACAATTTAAAGAATCTATATAGAAATAGTTTTTTTTCAGCTTATAGATCAAAATCTAATCATATTTATGTTTGGTTTCATTTGGATTATCTTATTTAACGATATTTAAAAATGTTTGAAAGCCATATTACAATACCTCCATGCCGTTCTTTGTAAATTAATTATTGTGATAAAGGGATTAGGAAATGTTGATCAATAAAAAATATAATTTTTTAAAAATTCCATTTCATTTATATAGTCAGATATATTGACACAGACAGACATGAAACCAAAAAAAATTTGAAAGTCAGATAGATCGACAAACAGACAGACATGAAACCAAACAATGTTTGACGTCAGATAGATCGACAAACAGACAGACATAAAACAAAAAAAAAGTTGAATGTCAGATAGATCGACATACAGACAGACATGAAACCAAACAATGTTGAACGTCAGATAGATCGACAAACAGACAGACATAAAACAAAAAAATGTTGAACGTCAGATAGATCGACATACAGACAGACATGAAACCAAAAAATGTCTCTGGTGTCTCAAACAGGGTTCTGTGTTGGAATATTTGAATTAAGAGACATATTAATACTAGCCCATTAAAACCAAGTTTTCATTATATAAATCCTATATATTTTTACATTTTGGTCATGTGAGGGTAAACTTTGGTATTAATTTATTTTAATTTTAAATAATTAATTAAAAATGAATTAATTAGTCAAATTTAATTAATAAATTCATTTTCTAGAATGTTTTTGTATTAGTAGAGAGTCGACATGCCAAGTTTCAGCTCGATTGGATGACTGGAAGAGGGTTAACTCGCCCTCCAAAGATTTTATATACCTACCCAATTAATAAATTAATTGATATTTTAATTTTTATTACTTAATTTTTTTAACATAAATAATCCATTAATTTTTAATAATAAAAATGAATAAATAAAAAAATTAATTAATTGATTAAATTTATTTAATTAATTCATTTGCTAGAATGTTTTTGTATTAGTAGAGAGTCGATATGCCAAGTTTCAGCTACATTGGATGGCTGGAAGAGGGTTAAGTCACCCTCCAAATATACCTACCAATTAATAAATTAATTGATTTTTTTTAATTTGTATTACTTAATTTTTTTGACATACTTAACCCATTCATTTTTAAAATATAATTAATTAAATTTAAAAATTAATTAATTGGATTAATAAATTAATTTGTTACAATGTTTTTGTATTGGTGGAGAGTCTATGTGCCAAGTTTCAGCTTGATTGGATGACTGGAAGAGGGTTACCATTTAATAAATAATTGATTTTGTTTTAATTTTTATTACTTAATTAATCCATTCCATTAAATTAATTTATTTATTTAATGTATTTAATTAATTAATTTGTTAGAATGTTTAGGTGCATTGGTGGAGAGTCTATGTGCCAAGTTTCAGCTCGATTAGATAACTGGAAGAGGGTTAACTTGCCTTCCAAAGATTTTGAAGACAGGCACCCACCCACAAAAGTGAAGTTATTATAAAGGATCTTTTAAATAAAAAACATTTTTTCTTCAAAATGATTACAATTACCTTCGGCAAGCTCGGAATCATTGTGATCATAAAAGAATAAAATATATATATTTTTTTTTTTTATATATATATACCTACCTATTTAATCTTATAATGTTTGTGTTGTTATCTTGTAAATTTGTTAAATATTTTTATAGAATCATATTTAAATTATTAGGTTAATTCATTTTATCAATAATTAATCGATAAAATATGATATTATCATGTTTTATTAGTAGTACATAGTATGTATTTTATTTTAATTTTTTAATTTTTTTTTTTTTTGTTAATAAATTATTTTAAGTATTTACCTCGGGTTCAGTGTGTTCAAATTAAGGGTGCCGCGACGGAGATATACGAAGATGACCCGAGTCAAGACGATGTTGTTTATTCGGACATTATCAGTACTAAGACGAGGTTATAGTACGGGGCGCGGCGTGATACTGAACCCGCAACACAGTTCGTATCACGGGTCTGCAACAGGTTTCACCCCTTAGTATCCCCCCCTAGGGACTCCTCCCTGGCCTAGTAGACATGCGCGGTACATCTCCCGCTTTGTAGTACTTTGAAACCCCGCGCTAAACACACCTATCGACCACTGTAAATTACGGACACGAGGAAAAGGAGGGCTCGCAATGGAAAAGCAATTATTGTGAATGCAACAAGGTAATGTATCTCTAGAAACCACCGCTACCGCCGACGTCCGGGAACGGAAACTTTACAAAGCATTCAAATCCTCTTGCTTTGATTCCACAGTCAAGAGAAGTTATCGATCATACTCTTCATAATCCTACACGAGTCTTATTCAACAAGGACATGTTGCAAATATCCTTCTCTCATATTTCATAAAAAGAATTGAAACTTTTTTAACTTAAAAAAAAAAAAAAAAAAAGTAATCATAATTATCCAACTAAAAACAAAACGCAATAAACTAACAATATGCAAAAGGGAGAGAGTCTGTAAAAATATTACATTGATGATGAAAGTTTTAAAAATACTGTAAACCAATAAAATAAAATAAACAGGTCAAGTGTGTGCTAGTAGTCAATACTTCATATATACATAAGTAGTCACTATCACGTAGTTAATAGTAATAAATATTTTTAAAGAGCGCCAGGTTCTTTTAAAGGGAGAAGAACCAAACCTCTAAAACTGAAATGACATACATTGTCTTAAAAAATTAAATAAAATAAATGGTAGGATAACTGTGTGTCAGTGGCGGCTGGTGAAACATTAACTTGGGGGTTCAAACCTAGGGGGGCTCCGGGACCCATCCCCCGGAAAAATTTTGCATATCAAACTTTCAAATTGCCACTTTTAGGCCCTTTTATTGAACAACAATTTGGCTTTTTGAAACATCACTGAAAAGCTGGTAATGGAATAAAATCGGGTTATAGATTTGATAATAAAAGGTTGGAATATGAAATTTATAATAAACCGTTTCCCTCTTCTTTTTTTTAACTTAACTTTTTTCCCACATGAGGTAGAAAAAGTATAGAGTTCTTTTTTGTAATATATGAATTGAAACAACTGCCTTTCTGTGAAAATTGGACTTTTAATTACATTTGAACAAACAATAATAAATATTTACAAAAATTATGTACAGTAAGTACATCTTTTTATTCTTAGGGGGGTTTAAAACAAAACTCGTGTAAGAATAAATCAGCGGTGTCACTGCTCAGCCTACTGTACTGTGCACTGTGTGTGTTGTGGTGAGGTAGAGGTGTGACGTGAAACAGTGTCCAAGGGCCCAAGGTCTCGCCACACTCGGCTAAGTTCGGATTCCTTCGGGTGGCGTCGGAAGTTGAACTGCACCGAGTTTGCAGTTCCAAGCGATGTTAATACCGGCCTGCCCCCTCCCGCGTCCTTTACCGCCAGGCTAGGCTTAGGGGGTTCATACATTGGTTCAGTTCCACATAATCACTCATTTGAACTGGGCGCTGTTATCGATGCTTCTAGAGCCGCGCATTGTAACTTGTATCTCCCTCCAGCATTTTCACCCTATTTTATTAGATTTATGAAACCAAGAACTAAATACATATTTATATTTCTTAAAATATTGTGTTATTAAATATTTGCTTGGGGGTTCACTGAACCAGTGAACCTAAGCACGAGCCGCCACTGCTGTGTGTATAGCTATCTATATTATTAAAATAGTTTTGTAAACAAACAAGTTTAGTGAGAGTGACATACTTAACTGAGTGTAGAGTGCGTTAGGAGATACCCCAGAGGGATGAGTCCGGGGAGAAAAGGAGGAACTTGAGAGTGACATAATGATAATACTAACTGTGTAGGCAGAGTGAGGGAGATATATATTCGTCCGAGAAGAGGAAAGCCTGTAAGGCAGAACTTGAGAGTAGGTATATTAGATAGTCAGCGAGAAAAGGAAAGTAGATAGTAGTTGCGCCTATCCCCACTACCTCAGCTACTATACTACTTCCCTTCTCATACTCCATAGCTATACTTCCCTTCTCATACCACGTCAGCCACGCAGCGGCCGCTACCACGTCTTTTCGGGGGTTGACGAGCGAAGCGAGTAGGGGGCATAGCCCCCTAGTATATATTATATATTTAAAAAGTTGATAGATGGTGCTGTTTGGAGATAGTTTGGCAAATTCGGCCCAGTACTAACCACCCTTTACTGGAAGGATTTAGGAAAGGTTCTACATTTAGATTGTTAAAAGATCGAATCGTGGAGGAGTACCACTGGTAAACTTTACTTTACAACATTACTTAAACTTGGAAAAAAAAAAAAAGTCAGACACACATTCCTAGAGGCCTCACGGCCTATGCCGCCTGCTTACTGGGTCAGAACCGGCATAGCGTACCACCACAGGCAACAAGAAAAAACCCACACCAAATTAATGGTCGAAGAAAGAAGACTTAAAAAAAAGTCCAATCATGCACCACTTAATGGTGCATGATTGGATTTTCAAAGAAATCTGCGTATTATAGGCTTATGATAATATAGGAACATTTTGGTTTAGAATTTGGATGGGTGAAAAAAAAAAAATTTGGTACACAGGGGTACAAAAGTCAAAATAGTATTTGCCCTTCAAGATGCACATCATTGGAAAGCTCTTTGGCTCTACCGCTCTTTGAGGTTAGGAAAAACAGTAAAATTAAAATTTTACTTGTTCTAAACAATATATTAAAATTCTAATCACAGGCTTCATTCCTAATTTTAATTCTGCACAATTTGAGCCCTATTTCAACTTCCTATAACGATAAAACTCGTTGTATTAAAATGGCGCCTGTGCCTGTACTATTTATCATAGAAAGTTGATAGGGCTCAAATTGTGCAGAATTAAAATTAGGAATGAAGCCTGTGATAAGATTTTTGATATCTCGTTTAGAACCAGTATAATTTTAGTTTTACTGTTTTTCCTAACCTCAAAGGGCGGTAGAGCCTTAAGAGTACAGTAGTTGTTGTTATGTACCATTTTATCATATTTTCATTTAAAAGGGGGGTAAAATAGGGGAAAAAAACCCCTATTGACCCTAAATGGTCAAAATTTGACCCCTAAATGAACTCCAAAAATTCTGGCTAACGAACTCATCCTTTCTTTTGATATTATTGACATTTTAAAATTTGTTTGAAATTTGTAAGTGCATCCTAAGAGGAGATATCGTCTGGAGTGACACATATATACATACATACATAAAAAAGTGTTAAATTTTAAGAAATGATTGAGATTGGTCTGAAACGGATTTTCATAAAATAAAATTTTAAAAATATTCATTACAACAATTTTGAAGCCATTGCAATAGCTTAATTTCCTTCGAAAATTCGCTAAAATGAAAAATAAATGGAAAAAATTAAAAAGAATTTTGAATTTCTCCATACCCCTGAAATCAAAATTATAATGATCCACGAAATAAAAATAAATAGGCTAAACTGATCAATTTCCCACAATATTTTTTTAAAAAATTCCAAATGAAGATTGAACCCAAATTCATACTGTTACAATCTCTCCAAAATTAACTTTATTTTAAACCATTTATTTAAAGAAAAGTTTTAATTGGAACGATAAATTAATGCTTTTACTTTTATTATCACGATAAATTGGAAGCGTTTGATAGTATTCTTTTAAAAATATTTTAACTTTTAATTTTAGTTTTTATCCATAATTTTTTTTTTCGATCAATTTCTTTGTCACACACTAAATATGACCAATATTTGTTGAAAGTAAGCTTTATATTATAAAATTACGTTTAGTGGAGACACGTCTTTCTTAATCATTGTCATTATATTTTTTTCTAAAATTAGTTTGTTTNTCATCCTTTCTTTTGATATTATTGACATTTTAAAATTTGTTTGAAATTTGTAAGTGCATCCTAAGAGGAGATATCGTCTGGAGTGACACATATATACATACATACATAAAAAAGTGTTAAATTTTAAGAAATGATTGAGATTGGTCTGAAACGGATTTTCATAAAATAAAATTTTAAAAATATTCATTACAACAATTTTGAAGCCATTGCAATAGCTTAATTTCCTTCGAAAATTCGCTAAAATGAAAAATAAATGGAAAAAATTAAAAAGAATTTTGAATTTCTCCATACCCCTGAAATCAAAATTATAATGATCCACGAAATAAAAATAAATAGGCTAAACTGATCAATTTCCCACAATATTTTTTTAAAAAATTCCAAATGAAGATTGAACCCAAATTCATACTGTTACAATCTCTCCAAAATTAACTTTATTTTAAACCATTTATTTAAAGAAAAGTTTTAATTGGAACGATAAATTAATGCTTTTACTTTTATTATCACGATAAATTGGAAGCGTTTGATAGTATTCTTTTAAAAATATTTTAACTTTTAATTTTAGTTTTTATCCATAATTTTTTTTTTCGATCAATTTCTTTGTCACACACTAAATATGACCAATATTTGTTGAAAGTAAGCTTTATATTATAAAATTACGTTTAGTGGAGACACGTCTTTCTTAATCATTGTCATTATATTTTTTTCTAAAATTAGTTTGTTTTTGAAGAACAATGAGCTTTGAATCAACAAAATCGGTTGAGAATTGACAGAGATATTCAGCTTTCAATATAACAAAAATGCTATTTTAGTATGTAAAATACAGTAAACAAAAAAATCGCAAATTTAACGAAATGATCTTAATTCTGTTTATTTCACTTATTTAGGTTAGTTGAATACATTTACTGATCAAAAGTCGAATCCTTTTTTTTATTCCTTTCATAAACTGTAGAGAAAAGAAAGATTGTCGACACACTGATCAAAAGAGGTCATGCTAACGACGTTCCTGAATGGAATGGAAAATAGGTGACTTTTGATCAGTAAATGCATTCAAATAACAAACAAGTAAAAAAAAAGTAAATTAAACAGAATTAAGACATTTTTTTAATTTTTAATTTTTTTTTAGATTTGATATTTTACATACATATTTAGATAGCATTTTTGTTATATTGAAATCTGAATATCTCTGTCAATTCTCAACCGATTTTGTTGATTCAAAGCTCATTGTTCTTCAAAAACAATCTAATTTTAGGAAAAAATAAAAAAAAAATATAGGTTACCATTTAGAATAACAAAGTAGAGAGATATCGCCGAAACTATGAGATAAAAAAATTTTGGAAATCATATTATAAAACTACGCAAAAATCCAAGGGGAGTTACGATTTACATTTTTTCTCTATCTTCAAAAATAAAAGAGATAAGTGGGTGGCCACCCTGTATATTAGTTAGAAAATGATAATGGTTGGATGGTTGGATTATCTGTAAAAACCTAATCTAGTTTTTGCCTTTTGCCTAATTAATAATTTAACAATTACATTACAGCAAATCAATTAAATTGACAAAATAACTTACTTACGAAAACTGGTGTGGTCGTTCTCGACGCATTAAGAAGACGATAAAGTCAATAGTTTAATGAAATAATATTTAATGAAAAAAAGAAAAAGATTAACACGCATTCGAAATCTCTACGGCAATAACAGATACAGCAATCTCACAACTTAAGTACCTTTTTTTACCAATTCATCTGAATATAAAATTACAACATTGAAAATATCAAAATATCTAAGCACACATTAAACTCAACAAAATTTGTATACATATAATTATAATATTGTAAAATTAATAATCTTCAAACATGGCAATGTCAAATATTAATATTTTTAATAACTACTAACCAAGGTGCACTGCTGATGATGATCTCCAATACGTAAAATAAGTAATCTCTATTCTATATCTGATTAATTTACACTTATATTAATTATTCTTCTTAAAAAATCATTTTGTCAATAATGTTTTGGATTCCATAATTTTTATACCTGAAAGAACAAACAATAAATAAATAAGATTAAATTAATATATACGACTGAAAAGTAGTGTACATAAAGTATTTGAATATGTATAAATAAATAAATAGAAAATAGATCCAATAATAATAGTTTCAATTAGATAGTTTTAAATTAATCACGTCGAGATCACCAAAAAGAGTCTCTTAAGTTAAAACTTGTTAACCCTTTCCTGCATTAAGTAATGCATTAATAATATTATATTTGTTAGAAAATGATTTTAAAAAAACGAAATCTAGATCTGGTATTTTAAAAGTTTAGAAATTATTCCATAAAATACTAGTAATAAACTACTAACCACGACTTAGGATCTGTGAAAACCAAATCTAGTTTTTACCTTTTGCCTAATTAATAATTCAACAATTATATTAATGCAAATTAATTAAATTGACAAAAAAACTTACTTTCAAAAAATGGTGTGATCATTCTCGATGCAGAAGACGATGAAGTCAATATATTAATATGAAATAATATTTAAAGAAAAAAAAAAAAAAGAACAACACGCATTCGTAATCACTACGGTAATAACAATAACAGAGGAATTTCAATATAAATATTAGTACACATTATTAATTTAACTAATTACCAATAATAAAGTAACGTACACTATTAAACTTATAATTCGACTGTGTACCTGCAATACCTCGTAACCCTCAACATCAAAATTTTTGTTTTATTGCATTTTTTATAGATATTATTAATATCTACCTATGTGCAAAATCTAGTTAGCCAGCAATTATTTTTTATAGACATTATTATAATACTTGGTATTCATAATTTAACTAATATAAACAAAAACCTCGTTACCTCCCAAGCATTGTAAGTCTTTGACTAGTTGGGGGATAAGTTTAAGTGTGTCAGTAAAATTAATTAAAATCAAACTACCTAAATATAAAGAAAATATAAAAATGAACTTTTTTTTAAACAACGTTTTTTGGTTCCCCTGAAAAATTTAGTTTTTAGGGTTACGAGGTATTGCAAGTACACAGTCAAATTCGTCATTTATCGCAACTAGGAACCATTTAAAATAACTACAGCTAAAGAAGATACATAAAATTTAAAAATAATTAAAAAAGAAATTCTTACAAAGTTTTTGCATTATTCTCTTTTGGATATTTCATAAGCATATTATTAGTTGAATGAAGCTGTTTAATAAATATAATTTAAAAGGTAATATTTTACGGAACTAATCATAATAGTTATAATGCAGTTGCTATGATTGTTTTTATCATTATTAATTCAGTTATTATTCAAAGAAAGTTGATCAAAATAAATAGGAACCCAAATAAACCAAAAAAAATGTAATAATAACATAATGTAATGTATGTAATACTTTTTTAGGGTTTTTTAAATAGAAAAAAATATATGTATTTTCTCTTGCTTATAGTAAAATTTATTCCACACTACGTGGTAAGCAAGGATGGTATATGCAGGATGTCTAGATTTGAGAAGCGAGACGCGCCTCTTTAGTGTGTGACGTCAATTGAGACCTCCCTTCTAAGCCACTCCCTATACCCTAATTTATAGGAGTGTGGGGTCTTGCGTTACATCAGATCAACCTCCCACCATTCTACCGCAACCCCCACCATACCGAATCTAGGTATCCTCTGTACACCGTCCTTGCGTGGTTAGTAATATTTGTTAATTGAAGATTCTAACCTTGTCTTCCTCACGGCGGATGTCTTCAAACACTTACCACTTTCCTAAAAACGAAAAAAAACATTAAGAAATATTTAATTTCTCTAGCAAACAAATGGTTTGAGAGAGCAAACCATTTGTCAAGGAAAAAGCAAACTAACTTTATTAAAGACAAATTAGCTTGAATGGTCATCATCAGTCACCAGTCCTAGTAAGACGATGAAACATTCTAATAAAGTCAGTGAAAGATTTAAGGATCCTTAATGCATAAAAGCCTTTATTACATTTCCTATATCTGCCGTACGTCGTATGTATAAAATAATTTTTTTGGCGTGCAATATAAATATTTTTTTATGCTTAAACTTTTAAGCCCCTCGACAAATTTATTTATTTATTTACGGATCGAGATGAGCGTCAGTGAAGAATTTAGGACACTGGGAAGGAACTCTGAAAGTATGATTTTTGGGGGGATTTATAGTTTATTTATTTATTTTTAATTAATTTAATTTTATGGCTTCCGAGCTTGTTGAAGGTGACGGAAGCTATGTGATCGTTCTGAAGAACAAAAATGTTTGTAACTCCGATATTTTTACAAAATTCTAACAAAGAAATCTGTTTCAGGCATAAGAGAACATTTTTGGTTTCGTATCTGTCTGTCGATCGGTCAATTTCTTAAATTAACTAGTGGGATTAATAACTAATAATTAAATACATACATAAGTTTAGAAGTGCTGGATGCTGGATGTGAAGGCAGGACGTGGCCAGACAGGAACATCAGCAATCAGCACAACACAAATTAAAAGATTTCTCTGTAATCACACTAGCCCGTAACATTAATAAATATTAATTACTTACTACGCACAGTTTAAAAAATTTACCACTCGCGGAAATTTGGAAAAAGGAATACGCACACACTATCACTTCTATATAGCTGCTGGAACAACCTGAAAAAAATGAACAAAACAAATACTTAAAAAAATTTAATCTACCAATTAATATATACAGTAATGTGAGAGAGACCAATAATTTATAAATTTAAAATAATATATTTCTGTTTTTAATAGTTAAAGATGTAGAATATTACATAATATCATATTTATTTGTTCAATATTCCTTATCAGACGCATTATTAACAACTAGTCTACCCTAGCTTTCTTACGATGTATAATAGTTAAATATTTAAAATTACTATATTTACTGTTGAATAATTATGATCGATATGCCAACTTCAAACTAATTTGCCTTAGCTTAATATTATACTCTGTTGGTGAAGGAATTTCCATTTATATTTTTAATAATTGTTGAACCTACTATCTAGGAAAGGAATTGCATTTTTTTACCTTTAATAGATTTTGTATTTTCCGTTCTCATAACTTCTTGTTCAGACGTAAAATTTAGGAATGGATATTGTTCGAATATTGAATCTTTCTTTAGATTTAAGGCATACGCCATGATTGCATAGAAACAGCAAGGTTAGATTTTAAAAAATAAAATTTTGAAGCTAACAAGAAATAAATGGGTACAACGGAACCCCTTCCCAAAACCTTATCAGAAATTGAACATGTTGAAATTCCTGAAAATTGATGAAATAGGTGATCCCGACCATGACATCCCGGCAAAATTAAGAGAATTTAAAATAAAAAGTAAAAACAATATCTCAGCGTAATTGCAGTCTTCGCCAAACTAGAATTAGTGCGTTGACAACGCGGGAAATTGAGTGACACAAATTGACTAACCTCTCTGGGGGAAAAAATAAAGCCACTAGGGTAGGGGTGGAACAGCGTTTATCCAGAGGGCCTCTCCCCTCCCATTTATCTTTACCTAGTTGGCCCGACCTTTTGTCCGGGAAAATTTCCAGCTCTTATTGGCTCCTCACCCCATTTGCTAGTTTTTCCCGCGCTGTCAACGCTCATTTCTAGTTTGGCGAAAACATTAAACTCTCTTTTAGTAGTAATAAAAGAGAAAAAAAGGATTAAAAAAAAAAAAAAATGGACTAAAACCCAAAAAGAAAAAAAAGAGAAGTTCGTAGAAAAAGGTTATCAAATATAGTGCACTGTACACTGGAATACATCGATTAAGGCACATCCCGATTTTCCCGTTGCAAAAACGGGAAAAAAGTAAATCGACAGAAAAAAATAATAATGATAAATAAAGAGATAATTTAAATTGTCGAACACTTTAATTCACTTATTTGGTAGCTAATTAACTTCTTTCCATACTTAGGGAAGTAATGATGGAATATTCAATGCGGAGATTTTTTAAATTGAATTTTGCGTTTAGATTGATATTGACTCTGGATAAAACATCCTTTCAGCTACTTCAAAAACCCCAAAAATGACTAATGGGTGTTTCAAAAATATATATCAGAATGGGCTGTATATATATGAATATATATAGAATGGGGCTGCTCAAGAGACTAGCAGGCACAAAATGGGGAACTACTCAAGACGTCCTCTCTCTCGCATATAAGGCATATGTTCGACCAACAATGGAATACGCCTCAGAGGTGACCATTACAGCTTCAAAAAACACCCTTAAAAAGCTTGATATGGTACAGAATAATGCCCTCCGTCTTATCACAGGCGGCCCTAAATCATGCCCAATAGCAGCTATGGAATTACAGGCCGAGGTTGAACCACTTCAAATGCGTAGAGAATGCCTTGCTCTGAACATGTTAGAAAGGGTTAAGAGAAATGGAACCTCATACTGGGAAAATTACAAGCCAGCCACCGGAAGGTTAAAAACACAGTCCTCCTTTATTACTGAGGTTGAAAAGCTTGCTAATAAAAGAAATTTGAACTTACAACACCGCCAAGAGCTTATAGCGCCTACAGTTCAGGACATAATGACCACCGCAGCTAGCCGACTAAAGCTTATTCAACCGGTGTCGAAGGAAGCCACCCCACCCCAAGAACTAAAGGCCATAACGCTGGAGACAATGGCACAATGGTATCCAGAGGAGGAGTGGCTCAGAGTTTTCACAGATGGATCTGCAGAAGGGGCCAGAGAAAATGCCGGTGCTGGTGTGTATTGCCGTGATTTTCAGATATCGGAACCAGTAGGCAAGAGGTCAACAAATTATACAGGGGAAGTCAAAGCTATAGAACTGGCACTATTGCATTTACAAACCCGGACAGAGAGTAAAGTAGTACTGCTGATAGACTCCCAAGCTGCAATAACTGCCATAGCAAGTAACACCTATAGTGATTTGCAGAGTGTAAATCACTGCAGACGCTTAATTGACCGACTTATCAATAGAGGAACGGCCGTAGTTCTACAGTGGATCCCAAGTCACTGTGGAATTTATGGAAACGAGCAAGCAGATCAGTTAGCTCGGGAGGGATCAAATAAAGACCAGCCAGAACCACCACTAGCACTAAGTGAAGCTAAAAGACTGATAAAAATGACATTACGCCAAGAGATAAAAGAAAATCACTCCACTCAGGCAATAGGTAAGCAGTGGGAAGCATTAAAAGAACCTAGCGGCCTGATCCCACCT
>KZ651347.1:208526-222535 GCA_001010745.2 Gerris buenoi
TTAACCCTTAGTTGGTAACATCCGTCTCCTAGACGGATAGGATTTGTATTTTGGCGCTTAAGTGCGTCAGTAATTGCGCGAGTAGTCTATGCTGCGAGATATGCTTCATTCGAACCTTGAATGTCAACCTTGAAAGTGCTCCTATTTTTTATTGACATGCGTAGTGAAATATTTTTTTCTTTAAAGTAAATTCACCCCGTCTATCAGACGGATTTTACTGCATATGTATGTAAAAATATCCGTCTATTAGACGGATATTACTGTATGTGTATGAAAACATACCCGTCCTGAGACGGATATACATGCCTCAGAACGTAGTAATTATATATGTTCTGTATGTATATTATACATATATATATAAATTTATACATACGTAAATAACACTTATTTATATAAATTTTATTAGATTGATTTTTTCTTCCTAATAAGTTTGACTACATGATATTTTATATTATATTTTTAATTAATATTTTTTGATTATACTATTAATCTTAAATTTAATATACATTCTAATAATTGAATGCAAGAAATTGCTTTCTATAATAATCTCAGTGGCGTAAAACAATGGGCCCCCAAACTAATGTCGAAGAGGGTCCCCTTAGACAGAGGATAATAAATCTTGTCAGGTTTGAGCTCAAAATATTATACTTCTATAAGGTCCAGGGGCTCCCATTTAGTTCTTAAGGGCTTTTTTTTGCTCGTCAATTTTATTTTTGTGGGGGGGAGGGGTGCCCGAAAAGTTCTTGCAGGGGCCCTCCAAGGTACTAGCTACGCCACGGAGTAATCTGAGAATGCAATTGCTTTAATTTTTAAGAGATTTTAAAAGAATACATTGTATCCGTCCATCAGACGGATATTACCAAGAGTGGCGAAAAAAATCATGTTACCAACTGAGGGTTAAGAGATGGCTCTAAATCTCGGCCTGGTACGTTCAATATGAATTTACCAAATCTTATAATATCTTTACTTTATTTATTGTTAAACAAATTTTAATAGTGTTTAGCAGGTGAATGTATTCAGTTCGTTTTCGATTTTCTTCTCTATCAGATTTTTTTTTTTTTCAAATATCTAAACTAGATTTTTGTCGGTTGAATTCGTATTTAAAAAAAACCTAGGTGAAAGAGGATCAAGCAAGTGAACCAAAAACATAAATGTACCTCTACAGTTAAATTTTAAGGGTGTACTCTTAAATTAATATTAATTTAACTCATTGAGTTAAATTTTAGAAACTCGTGCCACAATCAAAATATCCTAGACTTAAAGAAAGCTCCTTGTTTTTAATTTTAGTGTAACATATTGCTATGAATTATTACTCTACAATGAAGTTTGAAATCAATAATATTCTTCTCAGTTTACCATTCATCAACAGAATTACTGCGGGCGTATTTTTGACAAATTTTAATCAATTTTTTCCTAGATTTGACCCAAGCTTGTCGGTATAACACATATTTTAAAAAACTTGTTTTGGATTCAGAGGACCTTAAAACGTGTTAATCCATTCACGGCACCACAATACTTTCTCTACACTATATACTATATGTGTATTATGAGATAACAAAAAAATATCAGAGGGAAGAATTTGTTCTCTCAATTTTGAGATTAAGTAAAATACCTAAATCCTTATGATGCAACGTCATCCTTTTTCCTTATAACTCTCTCATTAAATTTCAAACTCCTGATGATTTTTTTTTTTTTTTTTTTTTTTTTTTTTTTTTTTTTTTTAAATGAAACTTACTAAAATAAATTCTTTACCCCAAGGTAAATAGGATAATTTACAATAACTAAGTAAAATCGATATTTTCTGAGGTCTAGAAAGGCTGTAACTCAAGGGGTAGACCGTCGACCGTAGTTGTGTAATTCAACGAATCCCTTGTCAGGATTTGTATTTTGGCGCTTAAGTGCGTCAGTAATTGCGCGAGTGGTCTATGCTGCGAGATATGCTTCATTCGAACCTTGAACGTCAACCTAGAAAGTGCTCCTATTTTTTTTTTTGACATGCGAAGTGCAATATTTTTTTCTTTAAAGTAAATCACCCTGACTATCAATCATCCGTCTATTAGACCCCCGTGTAAATCATCCGTCTATTAGACGGATATTACTGTATGTGTATGAAAACATACCCGTCCTGAGACGGATATTCTTCCAAAAATGCCTCAGAACGTAGTAATTATATACGTTCTGTATGTATATACATATATATATATAAAAANACAAAGGCTCCGTAGGCAATTTAACAAATCAGACGAGTTGCCAAGTATGTTCTGCTGTTAGCACACTAGCCCTGAGCACAAACAAAGGCTCCGTAGGCAATTTAACAAATCAGACGAGTTGCCAAGTATGTTCTGCTGTTAGCACACTAGCCCTGAGCACAAACAAAGGCTCCGTAGGCAATTTAACAAATCAGACGAGTTGCCAAGTATGTTCTGCTGTTAGCACACTAGCCCTGAGCACAAACAAAGGCTCCGTAGGCAATTTAACAAATCAGACGAGTTGCCAAGTATGTTCTGCTGTTAGCACACTAGCCCTGAGCACAAACAAAGGCTCCGTAGGCAATTTAACAAATCAGACGAGTTGCCAAGTATGTTCTTCTGTTAGCACACTAGCCCTGAGCACAAACAAAGGCTCCGTAGGCAATTTAACAAATCAGACGAGTTTCCAAGTATGTTCTGTTAGCACAAGCACACACAAAGACTCCGTAGGCAATATAACAAATAATTCGACATCGTTAAATAACATAATTGCCCTAGTCACTTCAATATGGTTACAAGTTAAAAGTTTGTTCTAGCTATAACTTTTCACTCGTTTATTATTATGGGGGGGGGGAGATACGAATCAAAATAAACAATGTGAATAATCAAAAAAACTTCATAGCTATGAATAATGAACTACCTAATTCTTTTTTTTTTTTTTTTTTTTTTTTTTAGTATCCTTCTCCCTATCATAGAGACAGAAAATTTTCAATATGTATTTGTGTTTAATATTCATGTTTTATTTGATTTTAAAAAATAAAAATATTCTTTCATTATGGAACCGTTTGAAAATAATACATTTATTATTAATAACATTTTAATTATTCTTTTTGAAATTACTCTATCGATGTGCAATATCTAGTTTGATGTCTGGTCAGAGTATATTGACTTAATAACCTCCCTTTAATTATTTGTCTGTTATAAAAAGCTTTTCTATTTTCAAACAATTTGTTAACCTTTGTCTTTACTTTGATCTCACTAGAAATTAAACTCGTACAAATTTGTTTTCCTCGTGTTTTTTTTTTCACTATTTTTTACTTTTACTCTAGTATTCGTAGTTTTTAACGATGGTGATTCGTCAAAAGGACCAATTTGCATTATGTATATTTAAATTCTAAAACTTAAAATTCTATATAATGCCAAATTATTAATATTTGACTACCTTATTTATATTTTTATTTGCTTAAAATATATTTGGCTAAGTAATTAATAAGTCATAAAACTAATTGTTTCTTTAATTATAAATTTAAAAAATCAAACTTTGAAAAAGACAAACTTTTCCATATACGAATTAATAATTACTTAGCCCAGTGCTTTCCATTTCTTACTTTTAAGGAGAACCAAACTTTTCCTCATCTACGATATCAATAATTTAAAGACAGAAATCAATTTCAGACTACAGGGGACATTTTTCGTTCTGTTTCTGTCAGTCGGTCTGTCACTCAATTTGTGCGAACCAACAAATTGAGTAAGTATATCTAATATCTTAAAAATCGAATTATAAATAGTAGGTCATAATTAGCCCATTTTTGGTCCCATATACGTTTCAGTTTCAACCTTCTGTGCCTACTCAACCACAGATATATTCGAAACTCCACGTATTGGGTTTCGAATATATCTGTGGTTTAGAAAAATGTGCAGCCCTACTCTGCGTCTCAGTCTACGGCCAGGCCTAAACTGATTCCTTTATTCATGGACAAAATCGAAACAATTATGACAGCGGATTAAAATTATAGAAACGGAGGACAATTAAATAAATTCGACAATAATAGGTCGTAAAAGCATAAAATCATTCAAGTATATGAAATAGAACGCGAGCTATATGCGTTACTAATTGGTAGACTATTTTTAATAGTACATTACGCGTCGAGTGTGGAAAGTAGAATTTTGCATGCGAGTGTGGAGTTTGCACCCGAGCGACAGCGAGGGCAGTAAAACCACACGAGCAATGCAAAATGCCGTTTTCGCACGAGTTGCGTACCGTACTTTATCTACGATTGTTAGATTTTAATAATAAATACAGAAAAAAAAAAACTTCCTGTATGTCTCTTATTTCTCTTTGTAGGCTCGTATTTCTCTTTTGATAAAGATGACATCAATTCATTACTTGTATTTTGTGCCGAATTAATTATTTCGGGAGGCATATTATTCTCCTCATATTCGTCATAATCACTTAAATCACTCATTGATTTTCACAAAAAACTCGATACAGACAGTTAATTTTATTAAATAAACTTTAAATTATTTATGTTAAATCTCTAATCGTGTGTAAAGTTGATAATTCTTCTTCTTTACGTCACTAGAGTGGAAAAAAAGTGTAATTCTTCTTCTTTACGTCACTAGAGTGGAAAAAAAGAGGAATTGTTCCAAACAATGAGACACGCATGCGCAATTAATTCAGGTGTGTAAAGAATCACTTTCTACGAATCTAAACAGAGATGTAATGTTTATATAACGTATTAATCGTAGATAAAATATTAATTGTACTTGTTTACATTTAATAGATCAACTGTTTTTTCACAAAACTTACTACTTGCAACTTACTACTGCTTTACTACTGTTTCGATATAAAATATTATATTGCCTTCAATTACATTAACTCGAGCCTTAATGGTGTGTTGAGCATAATAAAACATTTATATAGTTTATAGCTCACAATAAAATCTAACCTTACATCCCCTATAACCAGTTGAGTCGGAGAAAATAACGCTATAAAACCAGCAATTAAATCTGTAACATTAGATCTAAACACGAAGATACTCTATATTTTAATAGACCACTTTATTCTCTGTTTCTTTATCGATTATTGTTTTTAGGGTTTTGTAGATACTTCTCAAAACCCTTATGCCGAGGGTGATGTGTCTGTCTGTCCGTCGCTCTTTGGCTCATAGCGCCCGAACCATTAGGGCTAAAATGCTGAAATTTGGANTTTTTAAATTTTGCGTTCCTTATTGGTTTATTACTGATAAAAAACATTGTGACCCCCCGGGGGATCGAACCCGGGACTTTTAGATTGAAGACAAGATATCATAATTTACATAATGGGTATGCTTACTCATCTACAAAACCCTAAAAAGTACTTGGACTAAGTACTTCCCTGTGATTTTTTGTTTTTTTTTAATGTTCGTTGAAAATTACTACTCCAAGAAAAAATCGGTCCGAGACAACTCAGTCAAACTTTCTCATTCATAACAAACTTAAACTTCAAACTTTCTCATTAATCATAAACTTAAACTTCAAACTTTCTCAATCAGAGTTCATAATTACATAGCGACATAGCCACGTGTTTTCTGTTTATTAGTTTCGTAGACATTAGACACATTTAATTATTATTGAACATTTGATCAAAATTTATCATAAAAATAACTTCTCCTATGTGGGTAATCGAACCCGGGCTCTCACCATCCGCGTTTAAAGCTATTTTCTTAAGAACTAGATTTTTCCCGGGAAAACGGCTTATATGGTAGTTAGATTCGTATTTAAATGGACTACATTTTAGATTTTTTTAATCAAAATCGTCGTAATCGTTTTCGAGAAATAATTTTTTTCACGTTTTTGCAAAGGTTTTGGGGGGCAGCGCCCTCTAATTTTGAAGCTAAAATTCATTTCTCGATTTCGCCTCGGGGTATGATTTTTCTGAACATGTATGCCAACATTCGTCAAAATCAGCCCAGTAGTCTCCAGGCGTCAGACAGAATTTTTTTTTTAAATTCACATTTATGGACTCAGGGGACCTCAAAACGTGTAAATCCATCAAAATCTCAAAATCGAATTTTCGCGTCATCACAAAACTTTCTCTTTATACCTATTATTAGAAAGTAAAAAATCTTATGTCTTGTTTTCACGCTCACCGAAGTTAACGGAAGCTATGTGCTTCCGAACGAACGAAACATTTTTATGTCTCCAATTTTAAAAATTTCAAGACAGAAATTCGTTATAACCGTCAGGGAACATTTTTGTTTCTGTGTCCGTGTGTAGCTCATTTTTGCAAACCAACATCTTAAAAACAACTCATATGATTTTATTTAAATTCGGATGGTTGGTCATAATTCGCCCATTTTTGATCCCATATAAGTTTTAAACTTCTGCGCCATTTTTTTTTTCTCCTCCACATGGGCACAAACACACAAACATGCATTTATTTACACGTATATCTTTAAGGAGTTAAGTAGGCATCTGATTTGAAATATTTGTTGAAAGTAGCAATTTCTACCGTCTACGCCCTTTAAATTGTGCTTAATTGATACTTTAATTCTTGTAAACATCAAATCGTCTGGTAAAATTAAATAAATTGGCAATAATAGGTTGTGATAGCATAAAACTGATAAAGTATACGAAATAGGACGCGAGGAAACTATTACTGTTAAAGTATATTCATGGAATTAATTAAGTTTCTTTACTTGCCAAGTCATATCCAGAGCCAGCGTGAACGTGTGGGTTAAACCACGTCTGCTCGGCCAACGTAATGGGGTTCGTTTCGTCGCACTATTGATCACATCATAATCTCTTCGGCGGTACAATGTACAAATGTATGATGTGTGAAGTGGCTGGAATTCTCTACCGTGGGGCGTAAAAAGAGCCTAAAAGATGGCCTAATTGCAAGGTTCGTCCTACCCGTTCTAGTAGGAAGTACTAGACTACTACTACTTGCCAAGTCATATCATTAAAAGTCTAGAAACTTTACCACAGAGCTTATCGACCTAACTCAAGTTTAACTATTAGAACTCTCCTCTAGATAGTCTAGTGAGACAGGCGCAATACTTACCTTTCATATTTTTATTTTTATTTTAGTAGGAATAAACCTTTGCTAAAATGCGATGAAATTCATGAAAAACCCCAAAAAATTGATATTATTTCGTGACATTCAGTAAAAAGTCTAATAGTTTACCTTTAACTAGTGTTGGATTAGAGTAATTCTTTATTATATTGTTTTGTTTTTATTTACTGTCAAACCTGTTTGTTTCATAGTGACAGATTTTTCATTGTTATGATTTGTATGGCATGTGTTTGTTGACTCCTAATTAAAACTCTTTTTACGGAATCTTTATCCCATGAAGTTTCTGTGGCTTTTTTCTTATTAGTCTTTTCAACTAGCGTGGAATTATCAATAATAATAATATCATTATAAAAAGTCATTCGTCTTTAAAGTATGTACGATCTCGAACATCCTTTAACATTCCCGCATTAAGTGGGTTACACAGTTTAAGGAGTTTTATGGCCCTAGCGGTTTCTCTGGAGATACCCCTTTGCAGAGAAATTTCGTTGCCATAAGAAAATAAAGATTATTATTATATTAAGATAATAAATTTGTTGATGGATAAAGGGTTTGGATTAATGATATACTGTTGATAATGTAATATTTCTATAAGGGCTAAGCAACCCTTTAGTTAGCTTGTAGGGGTCAGGTTAACTAACCTGTCCCTAGGAATGAACAGTTACAAGTGGTTTCCAATATCCACTATATTCACTGACCCTTCTCAAACATTGTTATTGTTTTCCCGTCGTCCATCCCTTTTCATTTTTCATTGAGACGTTAATTGGAAATCCCCCAGTGATAGAAGCAACCCCGTGATGATGGAGGGCTCTCACGCTTGATCGAGTCCCCTCCCTTAAAAACTGTAGTATACAGGACTTCATTATTCCAGCTGATGCTTCCCGCTTTTCTCTTCGTGGCTCCGAAAAGGGCGCTATTGTAGTATTTCTAGGTGTACTATTCTCCAACAACTGAAACTAAACTGGAGAGCAGTACTAGTTGGTCCAATTGAACATTTTAATGTTAGTGTAATATAGTAATGTCACAAACACGTTGTGTCAGTATTGTTTTTGTAGTACAATATTTTTCTTAGATGTTGAGGGTAGATTAGACTTTAGACGACTTATCGATTCAGAAAGTTAATTTAAAATTATAAGTAAGTGTCATTTATCATTTATTATCATTAAGGATAAATTACCAGATATATTTATTTCTCTTTGGTCTCATTTTTTCCCCCAAAAATCAATGATGAGGATGAGGCAGAGGTTAAAATTAAAAATACAACACAGAAACAAATGAGCGCAGAAGGTAATACATGGGACACACAATGGGTAAATTATGATCTATAATTTAAATTTTAATAAAATTGGTCAAGCAGTTTTTACGATATGTTGGTACACAAAAATTGAGGGCGACGGACTGTTTCTGTCTTTTTTTTTTCTTTTTAAATCAGATATTTACATACAGAACGATCTTATTGATTCCCGTTATCTTAAAATTCATAAGTAAGTACATCGTATTAAAAAGTTATAAAATAATTTTGTCAGATTTAATAAATAAAGAAGGGGAGAGGGGAATTATATAGTTATTTATGCCCCTAGGGAGTAAAGTATGCCATTATTCCCAGAGCGAATAAGTTGGTTCTTGAGGCGAAGCCAAAGGAACCACGGTCCCTAAATCCCAAGGCGAAGTCGAGGGAAAAAATTATCGCGAGGGGAATTATAGCACTTTACTCCCGAGGTACATACAATGTTTTATCTCCAGTAAGGAGAAAATACACATTTTCATCCATAGCACAGTTAGTTTATATTTATTATTTTAATTAATAACAATATTTGTCAGCACTTTTAGTACAAGATGTAAGAGATTCGAATTGAATTGCAGATTCGATTGAATTGCAATTCAACTGAAATAGAAGGTTATTCAGATGAAGGTTTAAACAATAATAAACAAGGGCGAAAAATCAGTGTCGTTAACCTGATTTCAACAACCTTACATTAGCCATTCATTCTCTATTATTAATAAAATAATTAAGTTGGCAATCCTTCTTTTTCTATCTGGTTATACTTATACTCCCTACTTTTTGAGTTTAGGGGAGAAAAGACTTACTTTATAGTCCCTCTAAGCTAATCCAAAATTATAATTTTATTCTCCCAACTGGAGATAAAATAAATTAGACAATAATCGGTTTTAAAGTACAAAATCATTAAAGTTATTCGCGAGGAAGCTGTGTGCCACACTAATTGGCAGACTATTTCTTATACTTTACACATCTGTTTTTTTTTTTTTTTTTTTTTTTTTTTTTTATAAAGGACGTAACATTAAATGTTCAAAGTTGATTTATAATTTCACTTAATCACTTAATTAATTAATTAATGCTCAATTATCTATATTTAAAAGCTTAAGCGCATTAGTAAAAAAATATATAAAAAGCTAATTACCTTAAAATGTTATTGAAGTATCCACGTGTAGTGCAGACTTCCCGTCAGTACAGTGCCTTTAGTACACGTGACTTGGAATGTAATTTCCCTAAAATTATCATTTTAGAAAAAACAAATATCACCTAATTTATAAATTAGAATAAATTAATAAATAAAAGTTATTTCATACATACTTTTCAGGATTAATTCAATTTTATTTCTGTAACTTTATTATATTATGAATTATATATATTTATGATTTATTATTATGACGTACAACTTTTCTTCCTTAAAGTTGTGAATTTCTTTTTTAAATTATTCAACAAGTTTTTTAATTATTCTCTAGTTTTAATCGTTGGCTTGTTAACACTTTTTAGTATTCATAAAATTAAAAGTATTTTGTTAAGTTAAAACATTAATGAGGAGTTATAAGATTTATTTTTTTGTTTTTTTGAAAAAAGTTTTAAGAGTGATTTTTAAGTTTTTAATGATTGTCTTATTTCTACTTAATAATTATGTAATAACTTTTATTTTATGGTCTTCTTATGTACATTTTGTTAGGTTTTTAAATTTGACAAACTATGCATTATGTCTGTCTGTCAGTGATGTTTACGCTTGTTACGATAACTTATGTAAAAGTTTTTACTAATACGAGTATCTTACAGTCAAAGGTATCTTTTAAATAATCGAGTAGAGTCCCGACGGCAACGGTGACGGGCGACGGGCAAAGACTTACCTCTAAATGATTTATAACGTTAAAAATTGATGCGCCATAAGCTGGAATTGAACCAGTGACCTCCAGCGCCTAAGCCTCGAACACTACCGACTGAGCTATGCCTATGTAATGATTCGGAGGGCATAAAACTTTCTATTTAAACAGTATAATATATCTTTTTAAATATTTTTAATTATAACTACATATCTCTTTTTTGACTATATTTTATTATGCCCGTTTTCACGGGCATAACGGCTAGTATGGATATAAATGAAACTATACATAAATTATCTATACAGCGACACTAGAAACTATTGAAACATGCATGTAAAATTTCAATGTAAAAATACTTGTTTACTTTCATCCCTAAATACTCGCTCATTTTCAAGATGGCGGACATTCATGTGCTACTTATAAGCTCAAATTTAACTTAATCACCTATTAATCACAAAATCTCGGAAGCTGGTGTAAATCAATCACGAATATTGCTAGAAAGCTTGCTTTATTGGTGTAGATATCCGATATAATTTTGTATCCACCATTTTGATTCAAGATGGTGGTAATCCTCTATTAATCTATATGAGAAGTTTGGGTTAGCGAGATGCTGTCAAATAAAAACACTGTTTAAGGTTTAAGCTAAAGTAAACGTGTTTTTATTTGGCAGCATCTCGCTAACCCTACCTTCTTATTACTCTTGATCTGTCACTACTACCTTAATTATTAATCTATATGGTTATATATCTTCCCACTGTTTGGTCTAATGCTTTGAAATTTGGAAATGAGTTAGTTCTGAAGACTCATGATATAAAATATTCTATAAAGGGATTTTGCAATCTGAATTTTTAATTCAAAATGGTGGCTATATACGTAATTAAAAGTAAGGTCTTCTTATTAATGTAACCATCATTATATTTCGGAAATAGTAAATAGCCAAATTTGGTATATTACTTCTACTATTGGTTTAGCCGTCCAAAAAAAAAATTAAAAGTATTTTTAAGTAGTAGGGTAAATTGAAAG
This sequence comes from Gerris buenoi, assembly GCA_001010745.2. NCBI lineage: Eukaryota > Metazoa > Arthropoda > Insecta > Hemiptera > Gerridae > Gerris > Gerris buenoi. Next base: position 219,681 of record KZ651347.1, read on the forward strand.
TGATTCCCACCGGGCCGCACTTATTTATATTTAATATAAAATGTGGGAATACAGTTTTAACTTATATGGAACCTAAAATAGACTAATTTTAGCCTGCCATCGAATTTTCATCAAAATCGGATGAATAAATATGGTGATTCGCAAAAATGTTAAACGAAAAACTGACTCCTACACGAGAACAAAAACGTACCCTGATGTCTAAACGGATCTCTGAATTTCGTGACTTATATTTTCTTTTATCTCATTCTTCAGAATTGTCACAAAGCTTCCGTTACTTTTTGTAAGATCGGAAGCAATAATTCAAAAAATATATTGTCCACTCTATTTTAAATCATATAGGTATTAAGAGAGACGATTCACTTAATTGTTAAAATTATCAACCATGTAGGTGATTAGAGGGGGCCATGGCAATTCATTTAATTGTAGGAATAATCTATTGGTTGTACGTGGTTAGAGGAGATTATGGCAATTCACTTCACTGTAGGAATAATCTAAGTTGTCGTTGGTGGTGGTTAGAAAGAGGCAATGACTATTCACTTAATTGTAGGAATAATCTACGTTGGTGGTGGTTAGAAAGCGGCAATGACAATTCACTTACCTAATTTAAGAATAATCTACGTTGGAGGTGATTAGAAGGATAATGGCAATTCACTTAATCCTAGGAATAATCTACGTTGTCGTTGGTGGGGGTTAGAAAGTGGCAATGACAATTCATTTATCTAATTGTAGGAATAATCTACGTTGGAGGTGATTAGAGGGACATTGGCAATTCACTTAATTCTAGGAATAATCTACGTTGTCGTTGTGGTAAGAAAGCGGCAATGACTATTCACTTAATTGTAGGAATAATCTACGTTGTAGGTGTTTAGAAAGCGGCAATGACAATTTACTTACCTAATTGTAGAAATAATCTATGGTGGAGGTGATTATAGGGACATTGGCAAGTCACTTAATTCTATGGTATAGGAATAATCTACGTTGTCGTTGTTAGTGGATAGAAATCGTAAAAAACTATTCACTGAATTATAGGAATAATATACATTGTAGGTAGTAAGAAAGCGGCAATGACAATTCACTCACTTAGGTATAATCTATGTTGTAGAAGGCACCGAATACGATTTTACAGTTACAATAGAGCATTGGTTCCCAAAGTGGGGGGCGCGCTCCCCAAGGAAGGCGTGAAAACAAGAAAAGGGGACATGGAACCTCGAGATCGAGATAGCTTTGCGGTCTGAACGTCTAATGCGATTATATAAAAATCCAAATATCAAACAAGTTGGAGAACTCACTGACGAACTCAATAGATACTTTCCTAACACATGTGATGACATCATTTACAGATTAACAATGGATCCTTTCAGTGTCCTCATAGATTCCCTGCCCGAAACACTTAAAAAACAAGTTTTAGAAATAGAAAAAGGTTCTGCTGCCGATTTTAATAAAATGGACAAATCATCGAAGATTTATTCTTGACTATGGGGGGCTAGGTAAAAAAACTTTGGGAACCCCTGCTATAGAGAATTTAATTTAAATCAAATTATTATTACTATTTAAAAAAGGGAGACAGACAGAGAAAAATAGACTTCAGCGCCGGGACTCAAACTACGGACCTCCCCATATAAGACATAAAAATTTGAAAGCTTAGGTAATTCGGGACTAGGTATCATTATCGACAGAGGAAATTATTCTTCAGTGCAGCTTAATTGGCTAGAGCACCCGCACTGGAAATATGGGGAGGTCCGTGGTTCGAGAACCGACGCTGAAGTCTATTTTTCTCTGTCTGTCTCCCTTTGTAAATAGTAATTATAATTTGATTTAAATTAAAATTTAAACGTTCCGTAGTATGAGTGACTGTCTCCCTTTGTAAATAGTAATTATAATTTGATTTAAATTAAAATTTAAACGTTCCGTAGTAAGAATTCTACGAAAAGCTTAAAAACATAGACTTTAATATAATTAAAACGGGTTAAATATTTATGCATGTAGTTTATTACTCTTAACACCAACAACCTCCTAGTGTTAAATAAAAACTAGATTATCACAATAGTAAATCCTAATGAATATTGAATATAATATATTTTAATGTAACAAAAGTCTTGTTAATATTGTTTAATGTTATTCTACATTTTCGTTAAGTTTTACCCAGACTTTATTTAAAGTAATACAATGGCATCATATTATGAAAAAATATTATACTAATACTAATGAATACTTTTCTTAAAAATCTTTAAGGAAGTTCCAAGGGCAGAGTTTTTAAATAACACGATTTCCAAGACCCTGACATCACCCAACAGTAATTTACTATGACAATTATTTCAGGGAATTTTTATAATTTACTTAATTTAACATAATAATTAAGGAAAAAGTAATTACTCAAGTAATTAACTTTTGTTTATTTGGATGGCGTTTTTATTTTAAGAGTTGTGTAATTAAACTACATTTCATTCCGCTGGTATTTTAATCCATTTATTCCCTCCTCCTCGCCCCAGGAGGCTTTTGTTTTTGGAATATCTTATTTTGTAATAATAAAGCACCCAAGAATTCTTCGGTTTGACCTTCTACAGTAAATTATTCTTGACAAAATGTAAGTAAATACTAAGCTGTGGTTATCTTTTAAAATCTATTTTTATTTTTTAAATCAACGATTTATTTTTATGTAAATAATTTTTTAAGGGGCCGGCGTGACCGAGAGATTAGCGTCCTCGGCTCTGAAACCAAGGTCTAAAACTCCGGCGTGAGTTCGAATCCCGGAGGGGTCAGACATGTTTGACACTAATGATCTCATCGAGTAGATGAGTAAAGTGGTCGGATAACCCCTGTCCTGTAATGGCCTAAGCTGTCGGACGGGACTAAAC